>JAJOOO010015952.1:0-50423 GCA_029582685.1 Solanum piurae | reverse complement strand
ACCCCCCCCCCCCCCCCCCCCCCCCCAATTTTGTTTTAAAAATTAACACCCCCTCAACTTTAAACAATAATTGAACTCCCCCCTTAATGCATTGTCTATTTCTTCCCTCTTTTACTGTATGAGTTTCGTATTACTGAATCATTCTTGGTATGATGCTCCCTTGAAAAAATTAATTAGAAGTATATTTTACCAAACTAACATACATTTGAACTTTGCGGGTTTTATTATTCTCGTTATTTTTTTATCAGTCCCAAATTTAAAAAGACAAATGATATTACACATTAATCATTATATGACACGTGCTAATTTAATTTAAAATATAATTTTTTTATTTTTAAATTTTTCCTTACATATATTTTTTTCCTTTATTCTTTTTCTCTCTTACTTTTTGAATTATTTTTTTCTCTTTTTTACTTTAGTTTTGATTTCAACTTAACACATTTTCAATCCCACCCTCAAGTTTAAGTTGAGCCCCTCTCTCCATTTTTTTACTCTCTTCTTCTACTTTATCGGAACCACTCCCACACTCCACGTTCAAGCTTAGCTCCCCATTTTTTCCTTCTTTCTTTTTTTTCTTCTTTAACCAACTTTTCTCTCATGATTTTTTTTTTTAAAGATCATACTATTTTTCTAGAATTTGTTGAGTTATTGATAGCAAAATTAATTATTATTTTTAGCAAATTCAAAATTTGGAGGTATCATCAATTAATTTATCTCATTTTCATATAAATTCAAAATTAAAAATAATAATCATGAAAAGAACTAATGAAATTCCAAAAACTGAAAGAAGCTCGACTGAAATTCGAAAAAAAGAAGAAGTTAGATGATACCTCCTTATCATCTTGAAATTTAATGGGTTTATCAGATTGTTCGAAATGTAAAAAAAAATTATATAAAATTTTAGAATTGAAGAGAGTTAAACTAATAATAGTAAAAGAAGGGTAGAGTTGTGATAACACTAGTGACATGGAAGAAAGGAGTTTCAATGGAAATGACAATGAATTTTTGAAGATGAAGGAAAAGAAAAAAAATGAGAAAATATATTTTCTAATCAAATACTTGTAAAAAAAAGAGAAAACGGTCAGAAAAATATTCTAACTTTGGCTGGAATTGTTGTTACGATATCAAACTTTATGGAGGACCTTATATCCCATGCACTATTTAATAGTGTATTTTAAAAGTATATATGTGCGCACGTGGACACATTACTATTTAAAATGATGCAATATTTATGATGTCCGCGTGGACACATTTATACCTTTAAAATACATTATTAAATAGTGCAGGGGGTAAAAGGTCCTTTCCAAGGTTCGGTATCGTTACAACAATTTCGGTCAAAATTCTAATATATTTCAGACTTTTTTCCCTAAAAAAAACTATATTCATTTTTTTAGACTACTCATGTTGTTTAAGAGAGTACATACACTTTTTACATCATATGGACAAAAAATGATATAAGAATATCAGTTCAAATTATTTAGGGAGTAATAAGTCCCTCGCAAAGTAAAAGTGTCTTCTTAAAAATCAAACCTTACTTCAGGGGGATAATTATGTGTTTTCTCTTAATAATGCTTTTGAAACTTTAAATTTTGACTACTATTAATTTATGTAATTATTTAATACTAAGGGCAGAAATAAAAATATATTTTAAAAAATAATTTCATAAATTGGACAAATAAATTAAAACAACTATTTTTAGAATGAAGGTCCAGTAGTATTAAAGATGGGGGCATTCTGTATTGTTTATATAAATAAACAAGTTTTGATTGACATTGATGGCGTATTACATAAATTATAGTTTAAAATAATTTATAATCTAAGTAAATATAATTTTTTTAAAATTGATCTTAATTAAATTATTTATTTTGTATTTCCTTCATCAAAATATATTTGTAAGCTTTGTTATTTTCACTTGTATAAATAAACATTATAGTTTTAATTATTATTAATAAAATTAATTTTCTTCCTATGCTAATTTACTTCATTATAGAATATCATTAGCTTATATATTTAATTGGTACTTCTTACTTTTCTCGTCCAAAAGATAATGTTTATGTTTTTATGAAAAATTTATTATATGAGTTCAAAAACAATAAATGAAAATATCATATTTGTAAAGATGTAAAAAATATTGATAATGAAAGAGTATAATAGGCATTTTAAAGATTTAATTAGGATAAAGGGGGGAGTTTGATTGTTGTTCAAAGTTGAGAGGAAATTTGATTTTAAAAGTAAAGTCGAGGTGAAAACTATTTTCACCCATAAAAAATATAGAGAAAATTTTAGAAATAACAAACATAATAGATATAAGGGAAAATGGTCTGAAAAATACTTCAACTTTTGCCGAAATTGTTGTTACGATATCAAACTTTATGGAGGACCTTTTACCCCCTGCACTATTTAATAGTGTATTTAAAAGGTATATATGTGCCCACGTGGACACGTTATTATTTATAATTATGCAATATTTATGATGTCCACGTGGACATATATATGCATTTAAAATACACTATTAAATAGTGTAGGGGAGTAAAAGGTCATTTCCAAAGTTTGGTATCGTTACTGCAATTTCGGTCAAAGTTTGGATATATTTCAAACCTTTTTCCCTAGATATAATAAGGCAATATAGTTATAGTTTTGATAATTGCGCTCCATAACTATAATTTCGTTTGCTATGAAGGTTGCAGTTTGTATATTTCACTTTCGAATATACAAATAGGGTAATTTATTATGATTTTTTCATGAATCGTATACAAATAGTTAGGGTAAGCATATGCAAAATTCTGGATTTATACAACCAGGAACCAAATTATACCTGAATTTATACAAATCAAGTGAATAACAGGAATTTAGGAAACTATAGCCGAAAAATTACAGTTTTCTTAAAATTTAACCGCAAAAATACAGTTTTCTTAAACTGTAGTTATAATACCTAATATAGGCTAAATGTTTGTTATTCTGCATAATTTTCCCTAAAATACAACAAGTAATAGTAAGATCGAAGAATACTTACTAATAATACTACCGATTAGGAAAATAGTTAAATAATGCTCGACTATCTACTAAACTTCTACCTCAATCCTCGACCCCAATATCCTCTCATCTAGAATCATATCCCCCAGTAAGTCATATGTGTGTCATGTCCTCTTCAGTCATCTCACTCAATACTTTTTGATCTACCTCTACCTTTCTTAAAATTTTCTATAGCCAACCTATTAGACGTCCTCACTAGAGTATATGTGTATCTTCTCTTCACATGCTTCAACCAATTCAACCTCTCCTCCCTCACCTTATCCATCATTAACGCCACTTTCACCTTATCTCGTATACATTCGTTCCTCATCCTACCGCTGCTAATATACACACAACCATCTCAATTACTTGCGTTTTTTGGACATTAGAATTCTTGTGTACAGTAGTATGTAAATAAAAAATATTATCCTAAAAAATATCAACATAAATATTAGAAGAGTCGAGATGAGGTAGGAGTGTGGGATGACGGGGATGAAGGACCAAAGTAAAACAACTCCATACCTTGAGGACCATTTTGTTCTTTTCTCAAAAAATCTCCTCTCCCAAAAAGATTTGCTCATCATCTTCCTTCCCTCTCATCTTGCAACACAAAAAACCAGAAAACACTTTGCTACTTCATCTTCTTCACCCCCAACTACCCACCCCCACTCCCTCTTCCATTGAACAACAAAGTTTTTTTCTTTGCTCATACAATGCCAATTCTAGCAATGTCACTACCAAAACCCAATCTTTTCTCTAATCTTCCCACTACCCCACCCCCTACCCACAACCCCAACTCAACCCCACCACTCCAACCACCCATCCCCATCCCCAAATACCCAAAGAAACAAAACCCCAATTCCTCAAAACCGCAAAAAACCCCGGTTCCAGCTTTCAAAATCCACCATCACAACTCCAAATACCACAAACCGGTTAAACCGGGTCAAGTCATCACCGAAGACGGCGACCGTTCCGTCGTTGTTAAGGATTCCGGCGTTTCATATCGTCTCCCTGGTGCCCCTTTTGATTTCCAGTTCAGTTACTCTGAAACTCCGAAAGCTAAACCGTTGGCTATTCGTGAACCGGCTTTTTTACCTTTTGCTCCTCCGACTATGCCTAGACCGTGGACAGGGAAAGCACCCATGAAGAAATCTAAGAGAAATATTAAGCTTTTTGAGCCATTGTATCCTCAAATGGAGAGTGATGATGATGGGGGTAAGCGTTATGAAATGTTGAGGGCATATGAGCTGGGGAAGTTTGAAGGAAAGCCAAAGAAGGTGTTGGGTCCCCCATTGACAAAGATGGAAATTCAAGAGCTTTTGAAAGATTGTATAGCTAGTAATCGACAAGTTAACATTGGTAAGGTTATTTTGGAATTTTAGGGAATAAACTTGCTTCCGTTTTTGTTTTACTTGAGCTGAGGGTAGAAGGTTAGTTAGATAGTTAAGCGTTGTCTCGCTTATCCTTCCGTATCATTAGTTGTAGTATTACTCTTGTAGTTTCTTGTGGTTTGAGACTTTGAGTTTGGTTACTATATGTTGTTTTTTGTACTACTATTATTGCATTATGTTGTATTTGAATTACAGTTCAGGATGACTTGTGAGGCTGTCTATAGTATTTTGCCTTGGCTCCTTCATTTCCGTTATTTGTTTTTTCTTTTTACTGCTTGGATTGTTTCTTTTCCTTGTCCTGAGGGTCTAAACGACCTCTATGCCTTCCAAGGTAGGGGTAAGGTGTGCGTACACTCTACCCCTCCCCATACCCCACTTTGTGTATATTTGTTGTCGAGCCGAGGGTCTATTAGAAACAAAATAAGCTCTCTACCTCCGAAGGTAGGGTAAGGTATGCGTACACACTACCCTCTCCATACCCCACTCATGGGATTTCATTGGCTATGTTGTTGTTCTTGTTGAACTAGCTTCTGTATTTGTTGCTGAATGACTCTCTATATATGAATTGTTTAGTTCACAGACTAGTTCCTCTAAGATTATAACATAGGGATTCTTTACTAATCAATTGTTTAGTTCACAAGACTAGTAATTATTATGTGTCAGTAATATGTAGGAATATTATGCAGCAAGTAATAGTACATGAATTGTTATGCAAAGATTGTCTGTTTTACAGGAACTTCTTATTTTTAGAAACTATCATCCATTTATTACTAAAACACGTGTAATTATTCTACATTCTAATCTCACATAAAATAATGCACAAATTCCGTGTGACTTGTGTGAGTATTATTAATGTGGAGTGTTATGCTAGAATTGATTCTGTTTATGTTGTCAAGCAAATGACATGTTATTGTGCTAGCTTGATAACGCTAACTCATTGCAACTTTTAGCCTCATTCATGTCGATTTATTGCATGTCCTCTATTCCCTTTGCCTTACAAGGACTGGAGTACCTACAGCAGATTAGTGGTTTACTTGCATAACCGACTCAAAATTGATTTGGGATTGTGACATAGTAGATAATTGATTGAATGCTCTTGCAAAACCAACTCAAAACTGTCAAAGCTTCAATCTTTCTTATGTGACTGTGGAACGTTGAGCCAATTTTGGTGAAATAAAAAATAGAATTAGGCAAAGTGTTTCCCCCCCTCTTTTGGCGGGTCTTAGGGGGGAGGAGGGAAGGGGCTTCTGGTGAGTTGATTATTTATTGTTGATAGCATCTTGTTTTAGCTTAGAGTTCAGAACAAATTTTCTCCATTTTCCCATGCATTTGGTACTTTGTTTTTTCTCTCAAACTTTTGAGCTTGGGAGCTTGCACTTTTGAATTTCTAATTGAAGCTTTGAATTTCATAGGTCGGGATGGATTGGTACATAACATGTTAGAGTTAATACATACTCACTGGAGGAGGAATCCTGTTTGTAAAGTTCGATGCTTAGGAGTCCCTACTGTTGATATGAACAACCTATGCCAATGTCTCGAGGTTATCCATTGATTGAACTTTGTTGAATTGTTCCGTATTTTTTTTTCTTTGATTAATTTTTTTATATATTCTAAAAGAATTTACTGGTTGCCATCTACTGATCTACATTTTCAACATTATTAGGAGAAGACTGGCGGAAAGATCATACATAGAGTGGGTGGTGTAGTTTATCTCTTTCGGGGAAGGAACTATGACCAGCGTACACGTCCAAAGTACCCACTGATGTTATGGAAGCCAGCTACACCAGTTTACCCGAAACTTATACAGGAAGCACCAGAAGGATTGACCAAAGAAGAGGCTGATGAATTACGAATCAAGGGAAAGAAGCTACCCCCTATCTGTAAATTGGGTACTTGATCTTATATGCTTTTAGCTAATTTTACATTTGAGCTCTGTCTCTCATTCGGGTATTGCATGTAAATGAGGTTATAGACAGTAACATACTTGCAATATTTTTGGTCACAATCAACTGGTGGCAGAACATCTGAACATGTTGAAACATCTTTATCCAGCTCCTTTTGCTTCTCAGTTCCTGACTACTAGCTAATTGTGGTTGCTGGAGAGAGTTTTGTAAAGCTTTTGTTTTTTCAGCAATTGAATATATGCCGAAACTATTTCTTACTTTCCAATCTGAGAACCTAAAATGTAGAGAGACTCTGTAGGTGGATTTTTAAAATTTAAATGATACATGTTTTTGTGCTATAAACAAAGTAAAACACAAGGTCCTCCAATTTCATCTGTGACCTGTCTGTTTAACTAGGAATGTTCAATGTGCAGTTTCTCTTTTCTATTTTTCTTTTAAACCGACTTCATGTGCATTGTCTGTGGTTATCATCTGTTTCTGTGCTTTCCATCTAGTGGTAACGTTTTCACCTTTGTATAGATGTAGAACATTAAACTCCAATTGCTCTTTCTTGTGTTCTCATTAGTTTTGAAGAACTTGGTATCTTCCTCTGCAGCGAAAAATGGAGTCTACCTTACGCTAGTGAGAGACGTGAGAAGTGCCTTTGAAGCTTGTCCACTGGTGAAGATTGATTGCCGGGGTATGCATGCAAGTGATTATAAGAAGATAGGAGCTAAGTTAAAGGTTTTACTTATTGTTGTTCTTATTCTTTAATTATAACAACTGCTTGATTCTTATATTGCAGTCTAGTTCCCTGCATAACTTTGGCTTCTGTCAATTAGGTCTCAGCATATGCATCTTGAGCAATGAATCAGTAAAAAAATTTCCTTAAGATCTCTCACACATTGTTGCACTACTTTAACAACCCTTCAGAGGTTTCATAATTATATTGCCAAGACAAGTAGCAAGATTAGTTGGATAGGAGCTTGGGCTGTGTTTGGGCATGACTTCCAGTTCAGAAACATGTAGCCGCCAATCACACAACACCTTGTAGCCTCTCAATACTCTGATTAAGATGAGCAATTTCTTGTAAATTAGAGATTAGCGACTTTCTTGTCTCGAAGCATAACAAAAAATGGTTACATGTTTGATATCCACATTCTTGAAGAGAGATAAGTATCTATTAATCTTGGGCATACTTGAACTGATCAACTCCTCTTATATACTTCTACTCTTTCTTTGTTTAAGTTCCAAATATGTTCTTTAGTTACACAAGGTCTACGCTAATTTATTGTTTCAATGACAGGAATTGGTCCCTTGTGTGCTATTGTCATTCGATGATGAACAGATATTGATGTGGAGAGGAAAAGACTGGAAACCTATGTACGGAAATGCCCCTCCGGTTGTGTCCTCCAGAATTGATGCTGTTGCAGATGAAATAAATACTTCAGGACGCTCAGGTATGCATGAAATACTGGCTAATCCAGGAGGTCGGTCTACTAGGCCACTTCAATTTTTTCTTGCAGTAACTTTGTTTCTTGTCTTTTCACTACTTCTTGCTCTCTTAGATGGGAAACAAATAGGAATTTGGTCCTCTCTAGCTCTGTAAAAGGGAGAAAAGGATTGAGTTATGTGGACTTTTGCTTGTGCGAAACATGTGTGCTTACTTTGAGTCAACTTATTCATGCAACCTGAGCAACTTGCTGTGCGCTGATAGTTGTTTAATCACATTTGGGACAACAGACATCGTACAAGTCATACATCTCAAATGCGGAATGTGATTATATTTCTTTTGCCTATTTTTGTTGTGTCTCATCAAGAGTTGCAAAACAAAAGAAAACGATATGAGATGCTGCCAGGTTTTGGCATGGGATCTAATGATCACTTTTGTCTATATTGCCTAAAGTTGCCCTTTGTGCAATAGATAAACTATACTTGCTTATATTACATTCAAATTTATCGAACTTTAGACCGTCCTCTTTCTTGCAGACAACCAATTCGACAGGCTATAGTATTTATATGTTTTTGTTTTAATCCGAAATGCAGGCACTGCCAAAGATTGTTCTAACGGACACTCTAGAACACGGAGCACAAGCCCTAAAATGATGTCCCTGTGGAGGAATGCTATTGATTCAGGCAAGGCATTATTGCTAGACGACATTGATCTAAAACCTGATGATCTCTTGAACAAGGTGGAGGAATTCGCTAGCATTTCCCAGGCCATAGAGCACACATATCCCGCTCTGGTTTTATCCAATAAACGTGTCCCTGAACAGTCAGGACTGATGTGGAGAGGCAGTTCCGATGATGACAATGACAGCGACGATGAGATCAGTGATGATGATCATGAAGATAAATATTACATTAACAACTCATTTGAAGCATTAGAGTCAACAGTTCCTAAAGGATTATTACCAGTTGACTTAATAGTAAATGAGTTCAGTGATGATGAGTAAATAAGTTGAAAGGAAATGAAGGTGAAAATAGGAAATGTTGTAACCAAAATAGGAAGTCTTATTTAATTTTTTTATTTCTGTTTATTTTGATATTTATCTGTATAGTTGTATAATGTATAATCTATGAAGTTAACAAGTTGAAAAAATGTGCAATAGCATTCATGCTAAATATAGAGCCATGTGCTCTCAACAGTGCAGCTTAGCGATCAATGAAATCGATGAATTATGATTAAAATCGCAGCAAAAATAAAAATAATAAATGGTTTCTTCTTACTTGTTAATCGAGGTGTGTATCAACTAAAACACAAATACCGCCATGAAAAAAGAAATTCATAATGCGCCACCATGATAGAAGTGTGCGGCGATCCTTGAATACAACTCTTTCGCTGACACCAACGTGATACAACTCTTTCACCCGATATAACAAGTGTAGCTGCATTTCATAGTTATGCTCTAAACTACAGCTAATTCGAAAAAAATCTCTACATTTGGTTTAAATTGAGATAAATTTTTACTTTTAATTTCAATCATGTCTTTCTTAAAATAGCTTTGAAATAATCTCGCTATTATTATCACACATAAAATAATCCAACAATTTATCCCGAGATTATAACCAACATCCAATTCCCATCATAGTCAAATTACTTTACTAATATCTCTACTTATGCATAGTTGAATGGTTTAGAGAAAAAAAAGGTCCTTCACTCATGTAGAACAAACACACAAGAGAAACAAGGAAGGGCCTTTGGTGCAACAAAGGGAGGGGAACCAAGATGGAAACAAATCCCTTTCATTTAATCAAACCATTATCCCCCATCTTCAGGCCAATAAGGTACAATGTGAATTACCTTGAAGCTAGATGATTCTTCTTGTTTCTTTTTTTTCCTTTCTTATTTTTACCTTGTAATTTGAACAGAGAAACATAGGAAAGATATCTTCTTCTTTTTTTTGATAGCATTAGGTTTTAAAATTAACTTTTTTTGTGTGGGGGTTCTTGTTATACCTCCAATTTTGATTTCTGGGTTTCACCTCTTTTTGATCCTAGACGCTTCTTAGGTGCAGCTCAGAAATTTTTTTGAAAAAAAGATTAGATTTTTTTGATTGATTCATCAAGATTTTTTCTGGGTATGTTTTATTTTCTTGTCTAATGTTTCTGTAAATAGTCAATTGTGTGTTTTGGGTGTTTGCTCTGTGCCTATGTATTTATTTACCTATAGAAAGGAATATAGCTTCACAAGAGTAAGGTCGACGTATATTCTATCTTCCTCGACCCCACTTGTGGGGCTACGCGGGGTATGTTGTTGTTGTTGTTGTTATGAGAGTCAAGAGAATATTCTCAGAATTGACACAACATTTAAAATGTTCTTGTCAAATTTGAGTTGGTGGTTATGTGAGTTTATTCCAAATTTCCTTTTGAAGTATCTTTTAAGGTTTATGTTAAAAGTATTTGTATTGGCCCACAAACTCGGAATCCAAGTTTGCCAAAAGTACCCGTAGATGCATGTATAAGTCGACTGTTGAACCGAACTTTTATATGGTAATATGAGTGTCTACGGATTATGTGGTGTCTAGTGAAGGCAACATGGTGGATTTTCAGAAGATAGAGGCTGTGAAGAGTTGGCCTCGACCTACCACTCCGACAGAGGTTTAGCTTGACAAGCTAAATAAACCTATAATGATAATCAAAATGATGACATAAAACTTACCTAGTAAAAATTTCAACAAAGTAATGATTGAAAAGTTAATTTGATATTGTTACATCTTATCAAAATAATGTTTGAGAATAGTTTAATGAAATTTGAATTAATTTTTAGAAGTTGTAAAGAAAAATAAGTTTCCAAAATGTAAAGATTTTATATGGAGAAGGGCAGATGGGGTTGAAGGCTAGCTCACCCAGTGAACTCGCTCTCTGCCTTCCACGTAAGTTTCAAACCCCATCAGTAGCGTACTGGGAAATGCTTTTCTTTTCTTTTCTTGAATTCAAAACTCTCCCTCCTACTCTTAACCTGACACCTACGCGGTGACAATGTATTTTGCCATGCTTATCTTGTTTCCGCTCTTGATATTGTTTTCTGGTTTGTTTTTAACAGTGTTAATGTCCTTTTTATGATAATATAGCAATTTGGCCTACAATCTGTGTTAAGGAACTTCCGTCCTTGCTTTTTTGAGTGTTTCTTATTCTGTTCTAGGGTCCTGCAATCTGCATCTTGAATTTTTCATTTTAGCTCAGAACATTATGACGAGGGTTCAATTTGTTGGAAAATTATACTGTAAAAATAGGATAAAACTAAACCGTTTTGTGTATAATATGTGTGTGTTGTTTAGTCTCAAAAAGATATATGTGTGTGCTGTTGAATCCTCGTAACATAAGGAAGCTTCTAGTTTAGTGGCTAAGTTGGTTCAAGAATTGTTTCAGGTCATGCTTTCTAGTCCTGTGTTATGTTCTTGCATTTTTATTGAATTCCCTTGTATAGTATTTTTGGCTCTGGCATTGAGGATATCATAGTGAGTTATAACCAAAATCATTCCTAAGTTTGCAACGAACTTCTGGTAGATTTCACTTTATACTAAAGCTTAGACTGTTTTGACTCCTTTTTGTAAAGGAGCCTTTAAAAGTGGTTGGTGATCAATTTTTTCTTCTAGTTCTGCAGGATATGGAAAAGGAAAAAGTAATCTTCTATAAAAAATACCATTTCTTCAATTTGAGATATCACGTAGAGTATAAATTTCTTGAATTCTTGCTATAGCTGTAGGTAGTTCCACCTTTCAGATAAAAGAAATATAAACTCAAGCTTTGAACGATTAATACTTACAATGAGCTTCTTAACAGGATGTTCTAAACATACTTGGCTGCCAGTCATGAGAACAGCCACCGCAAGTTATTGGTTGACCTGGAATTTCTTATTCTTGGGTTTGGGGGTCCTCGTACTTGTAGGAATTGCAGCACTCATAATATGGAAGTATGAAGGTTCGCCAAAGTTGGGAATCCAGGAAAGAGATAGTAAGAAAAAAAAGGTTGGGTTCTTGTACAAAGACGAAGCTTGGACCACATGTCACAAATCAATCCATCCTTCTTGGCTGCTTGCTTACAGGCTAATTGCTTTCACTTTTCTTCTATCAATGCTCTCCTCAGATGCTTATTTGAATAGTACAGATATATTCTTTTTCTATACTCAGTAAGGACATCTCCTTATCACTTCCTCCATATTTCGTCTAGGCTTGATTCTGTTTTGGGTGCTCTTGCTAACTGGTATTCTTGTTAATATCTTTGGATTCTGTGGGTAATCCTTCCCTAATGGAGTACTACTCAATCCCTGATCAAGTTACGGTTTATCTTAAAAATCGGAATAAATGTGTGCTGGAAATGTCCACTTCAATGGTCATGTCATTGCTATCTTTTTAGTTTTGTCTTTTATTATTTGATGCTCATTCATGATTAGTTAAAATCCTTAGCTTCTAAGGGATGTCTTATCGATCAAGTTTCCCCTTGATATTGATAGGGCTATACTAGAAGCCTAATTATCTCTTGAAGCTTTCAAAATTCAAGAGAATTGTGTTTAATGAATTTCAGTTTTACAGGTTCATATACGATTTTACTTGCTCATAGCATGATACTTAGTCTTATATTTTGCTTTTGATTATTCTTTTTGTGCTGGACAGGTGGACATTCTCTTTGGTCACTATCTATTTTGGGGTATGTTACTCAGCAATTAAACCATGTTTACCATTCATTTCAACATATGATCTGGAGGATGTGAATGTCTTGAGATCTGCCCTCTATTTGTTATTTTTCATATAGATACATATACAAAATGAAAATGTTTTTTCCTCATCCAAAGCATAGTAACTATCCCCCTTGCTAAATAGCTCTGGGAATATTCTCTCATTACAACATTATCATCTCTACCTCTTGCGTATTTAGTTTCAAATTTCCCTTGTTTCTTTAACTTGGTTATGTTCTCAACGAAATTCTGTAGCTAGGGTCTTCACTCTCCATCTATGGCTGTATCCAAAATCGAAAGGGTGTTACTGGTGCAAAAGTTTGTTGTATTGATGAAGAGAGAAACGATTCTCCAACTCTTGAGAAGAATGCAGGTTTACCTGGCTTATCCAAGGATTTGAGTTCCATTGAGGAAACTGATGTTAGAGAACCGGCAGGTTATTTGGGCTATGTCTTTCAGATAATTTTTCAGGCATGTTCTCTCAAGATTCACCTCGCATTTGTTTTTATATTTTTCTGATTATGGAGTAAAACAGAATATTTAGTTTTATTTTTCATTTCTTTCTTTCCTTATACTCATTTATGGCATATGTAACCTATTATGGCCATTTCCTCATTTGTTATAGATATTGAATGTAATATTTTTCAATCTAATTAACTATATTAATATGTGTTAGGCCTCTAGTAGAAATGCGACTTTGTATTTGTTACTGGTTGATCCGGTTTTATGAGTCGTTTTTTCATCACTTCTCATGTCTCGTTATGATCCTCTTTTTCCTAGTTTAAGTTGCTATCTGGAAGGGAAGCTGCGCCCTTCAAAGAGGTTCAAGGACATTAACTTGGCTGATTTCCTTTTATTTTGATTTTGTTCAAAACTTTTAGGTCTGTGCTGGTGCCGTGGTGCTTACGGATTGCGTTTATTGGCTTCTTATCTACCCGTTTTTCTTGCCCAGTGGTTCCGGATTGCAATTTGTAAGTTTTAAGAACTGTAGTTTCCTTAGTTGAGTCTTATTTCATTATAGTCAACTGGCTTGATTCTATTTCCCTTTTACATATTGCTTCAATTTGTGGCTTCTGTGTACTCCCTCTGTTACAATTTGTTTATCTTACTTTTCTTTTGTCTAAAACTCTTTGATTCCAACTTTCCACATGTCATATTTAAGACCACAAGATTAAAAGGTATTTTGGTACATTGTACATATCTTTAGTTTAGTTTAAGACCACAAGATTCAAAAGTCTTCTTTACTTTCTTAAACTCCATGCCAAGTCAAAACCAGACAAACAAATTGAAACGGATGGAGTACTTATTATGCAATACAGCCTGGTCATGCACTGTAGTGCTAAGTCCAGAGTGTTGTTCAGTTATGCTTTGCTACTCAACTGTTTCAATTTTGGGGTCAGTAATGACTCACCTCTGGTTTAAAATTTGGCAATTTCTTTTACAATCAAGTATCACTTTTCCTTTCTTGATTGTGTGGTTGTTCTCACCCTCCTCGCCTTTGCTTTAATTTCTGACATATTTCAATATGCATGGATACTGAAAACTTGAACAGAAGAAAGTTCACGGTTGTAATACGGCTAAATGCTCTTAGAAGATGGCAGTACTTCAACTTCACCATTGCTTACCTATGCATTCGCTCAGTTCTGAAATTAAGGCAAAAGATGTATAATCTACCAGATCTATAATTTACATGAAAAATTCACTGGACTGTTCTTGTATCGATACTTCCACTGCACACGATGATTGAAAAGAACAATGTTACCTGGATTCCTTCATCATTAATTGTGTAACTTGTCGACATGGAAAGGCTTCTCTAATCTAGTGAACAGTTGACCAGTGACATCCCCACGTACGTGTAGAGACCATGATTAGTATTTATTTCTGCTTTGCACATAGTTTAAAGGATGTTTAACATGTTTTAATCACAAGTTGATTTTCTTCCGATCTATGCAGCTAGTTATTGGTATGCATTCTATCAATGCTATTACCCTGCTTGGCGACGTGATTCTGAATTCTCTAGTAAGTTTGCATTCACAACTGGCTTAAGCTATAAACGTATCCCATGCCCAAACTGTGGCTAACATACTTTCTTGCTTCCTTCCAGCGGTTCCCTTTCTTCAGATTTGCATATTTTGTTCTTTATACATGCACATTTGTCTCATTCCAGTGGCTCGTCCATATGTGTGTCTCAAAGTGGTATGTTTGCTTATGCCATGCTTTGCGTCATCGTTTTTTCAGAAAGTAAGAGTCATCTAGGCTTATGCTGTTACTAATAAGAGTTAACTCTTGTTGCAACAGGTGGCCTTATCCCTTCCTGGATATTTCATACAAATACGCTCCCTTAGTGTACGTGTCCAATTGTTCTCGTATAAACAAAATTTACATCTACTGAAATGTCTTCTATCAACTAGTTAAGATTAAAACCTTCATTAAGTGCAACTACTGAGATCCGTATGATTAAGATTAAAACCTTCATTTAGTGCAAATAAACGATCATAAGCTTATCGTTATGCTTCATGCTCTTTGCCAAATGTGTAATTGTAGGTACTTGATGGTTGGTGTGGTTCATCTCCCTTGCTATGGTATGTTTGCCTTGGTGATAGCATTGAAGTATTGGTTAGCAAGATTGTTCAAATGGATTATTAGAAAGCTATCTGGAGACAAACAATGAGTTCAAATACCATTAAACAAGTCAAATAACATTATTATTACTAGTAATGTCTTTTTTTCTTTTAAATTCTTAGTGTTGTTCAGATAAATGAGCTGAGCAGCACAAGCTATTCTATTTATACTTTTTACCCTCATCCCGGGTTCGATATCATCATGTATATATATAATTTTTTTCCCTTTTATATCCTCGAAACCAAACGAAACTAGAAAGAAAATGGGAATTGCTCCTCTCTTCCTTGCAGAACCAGTTATTTGAGTCTGCTTTGAAATGTTGATGTTGTTGTTGTTGCTGTCTTACTCTCTTGTATAATTACCCGTTGAAGTGAAATCCGCTTCAGCATCACTTGGAAGAAATGGAAAAAGATTTTATTCCCACATTCTTGAATCTCCTTTGTATATCCTTTTCATGTTTGATATGTTCTACGAGGGTTTATTGAAAACAACCTCACAAGTATGATTAAGGTTGCATATATCCCACCCTCTCCAAACCTCGTATGTAATTGTTGTTTTGTACTTGAATCTCCTTGCGTAACTTCCTTCATATCGTCTACTATTCTCAGCTCTTGTTTTTCTAACCAATAAAGTTAATTTCAAGGAGAAAATATTCTGGAATTGTAGATATATTCAAGTGTTGTAAGCCACTTTAATCAAATAATTAAAAAGGCATAAAACATAACATGCACAAGTAAGCACTTAACACATTTTCAAGGCTTGAAAATGAATGAAATTTTGATGGGGAGTTGTTTCTCTCTTTAATAGGCATTACAGTGCACGATTCGAATAGCTGAGACCCTAAAACAAGTATTGAATACCAAGTGGAAAATATAGAATACAACACTAAATATTCTTGTACACTAGAGAGATAATATGTACCCAATAGAAACAAACCGTATGCCAATATTGTTAGAGCATTTCTTGGTATATATTTATTTTTTTTTTAAAAAAAAAAAGTGCGATTTGACATTTCCAGTAGTTCAAAATCAGAAAGAATCTCTTCAATGTGGCTAGCAACACACGGAGGGGAAAAGGAATTCAATGGAGAAAAATTATGCACAGTAAAGTCCTTTGCCATGAAAAGCAGCCAGCACAAAAATAAAGGGAAGTAATCAAATCCAATGACAAGATATTCTAGGCACAACAAACATAATGTTTAGGTGGGGATTGCCAATAGAGCATAAAGAAAACTCTTCAAATTCCTATCCCTACTTTGAATATGTTTTCCAAATTGCATGTTTTTTTCTCCGTCTTTCTGATAGTATTTTCAGCTTCCCGGACCAAAAATAAAAGAGAAGAAAAGAAACTAAAAGGGGCCCCCGTTTGCTTGAAATACCATAATCAAGGTTTCACATTCTCCCTAATGAACTTCTCCAGCTGAGAAATTTCACCGGTCAGACCAGAAGCTTCAGCAACAATTACTCTGTTATGGCATTGAGAAAAAGCAAATGGTTCTCCAGGTACACCAAGCGTATATTCATTAGAGATATCTGCATCAGATACGGCAGTTCTTGATGTACGAAGCTTGTCGCTGGATCAATAAGAAAACAAACTAGTTACAAAGAAGAACACAAGAGTATTGTTGTTCATTACCAAAAGGAGAATAAAGCATGCAACACAGTATTCCACCGTGGAGAGGTAAATTTCAACTCTTCAGAAGGCAGTTCTGCCTTTTTATGGGTTCGGATCACAGTTATGTTTGCACACGCATAATATATATGTATGTATACAAAAGGCAAATTGGTGTTTGCTCCAAAATAAATGCATGCATAGTGTACTCTTACATTTCTTTCTCCAGCTGTTTTCTGATGAATTCTGCTGTATGTGCAGTTACTTTGTCAACCTTGTTGCAAAGGAGGAGTACTGGAACTTTTTTCTTGACCACACTTGCCTTCGTCAAGATCTCATACAAGTACCTTCATGCAAGAGGGATTATACGATGTAAAATTCAGTTGTCAGGTATCCAATGCAAATTAACAACTGCCAATGTAAAGTATAAGCAACAACAAATGATCAGTACTCTGAAGCAGGACGGCAGTTTGGTAAAAATTCCACGGAATCCACCACAAACACAACGCCAGCTGCTTGAGGCAGGAACTCATCTAGTTTCGGCCTCAGACGAGAATGCCCAGGGACATCAACAACGTGAACAGGCACCAATTTTCCTTTCTGCAGAAAAAACCAAAACAAGTCGTATGTAATGTGAAAATCCCATTCACAGATAAAGGAATTCAGTAAATCAATAACCAAAAAAAAACTGATAGACCATCAGCAATTAATAAGATCCATCTTTCCCTCCTAAGGATATAGATGACAAGGATACATGGGAAATTGTAGGCAGAAAAGGGAAACAAGAGAAGACAATGTTCATTACCTTGTCTTCCTCAGAGTGTAGTATAAAACTGCCTTCATTTGGTTCCATTGACGTCACGGTACCCTGATGGGCTGAACCATCTCTAAGCTAGTATATGCCAGCACATAAAGATCAGAAAAATAATACTCTGAAAAGATTATACAGGACCACATGTCAAAGATTACCTGGTAAAAAAGATACGTTTTGCCGCTTCCACTAAGCCCAGTGAGTACAATGGTGTTAGATGTTGTGCGCTTGAACAAGCGAACTGTAGGCAAAGGAGTAAACAACAGAAAATTCTTTAAATTTCAGCTTCCAAAGAAAGTCAAAATAGATGAGCAAACAATCTAAAACTAATACATGAAGTCATTCACTGAGGATCATCATAGTAACAAAAGGGTGATATAGAAATTACAAAAATGTGTGGCACTAAAGAGGAGAATAGAAGACAAAGAAAAACCTAACTGCAAGTCCCTCCTTGCCACCCCGCCCTGCACCCCGGATTAGCAACACATTCAAAAGATGAGTCTTGAAAAAATGATAGAAAGAGCCCACTAAGCCTTAAAAACATTTACATTCTTCCCTTTGAAACAGGTGTGCAAGGGGAAAAAATCCATTTTCTTTGTGTTTTCCAGTAAGTTACAACTGCTGCACAAGTATACCACGGCATTTCCTATTAAAGTAGTGCCAAAGGCAGAGCCAGGATTTCATATTTATGAGTTCTGGACCCTAGAAAGACGTCTTTAAGTGCTAATAATTGGGTTCTAAATTTATTGTGGGTACATATTTAATGAATTTCTCAACACAATTACAATGTTTGTTTAGATCCTGCACTCTAGAAACATATTCATTGTGAACTATTGGGAGCAGCTTATAGCCGTAAAAGCTGCCATTGTTTGCCTTGGTAAACAGCAGTTCCCAGCTCAACTGAATGATACCGGCGAAAGGTAATTCAGTTCTTTAGTTTGCAGCAGATAGTTTTGGATGGCTCCTACTAGCTCTCACCCACCCCGCCCCCAAGAATCGGACGTGCAAGTTCCCCTGCATATGGCTAAGTGTAAAAGGCCCTTCCTTCACACTTGGTAAGCGATTCATTGTAGCCAAGCTCATCACTGGCCTATCCACTAGAGCCAAGCTTGTAGGTTTCCCTGCATGTGGTTCGTCCATGATAATTTCTCTGGATTTGTGTGAACTAGCAGACCGATCACTAAGTGGGGATGCTCCCTCCAGCATGAGCGAACCCTTTCAGAACTGGTTAAGAATGACGCCACTATTCCAACCCGATATATGTCATCCGACTAACACATCCGTAGACGGAAAAAAATCACTTGTCAAGTGAAAGTTATTAGTCATTCTGTAATAAAATTAGAAAAGAAAAACTCTACGTAAACTTGTTCTTATCAATATACAAGAAGGCTCTTAATGCAAGAGCTTTGAAACTCATAGAATATGATGTTTTTAAAAATAATTGAGTATTTTTGAATTATGACATAATCATTAAAAATACTTAAATAATTCGCGTAATGATTCTCGACTTTGAACAAAAATATAATCTCTAAGAATATTATACATAATTATTCAATTCCTTTGCTTTAATACACCACTTAAACCCAAAGTAGAGAAACAACTTGAATTTGTTTATTCTCAAATATGAAACACTAAAAAGCCAATGGAACATTAAACAGAAAAGTGAAAAATACTCCAGAATACTGAAAGAATCACCTAGAAGAGAAGTGGTCAGCAATTTTTCTCTCATGAAAATGCAAGCAAGCAAAGAGTTATGCTTTCATTTCTTTGTTGAGATTGAAATCAAATCAAGTTAAAAGGTTAGGTATAATGCATGCAGGCCCCAGAACATAGAAAAAAAGTTTCTTGCAGCATATACAGAAAAGAATCTGTTTTCAATCACTGGAAAACGACACACATAAATAACTAGGAAATTATCAGCATAGCTCTAATTGGTTGCTGAAGAATGACACCCAAACAAGTTTCCAGAACAATAACTGGAACTTCGATGAGCAGGAGGATTCTAAGAAGAGAAATCGGAGAGCCCAGATGCTTCCCCGCTGGTGGGGATTTGTTGAACAAGGTGACTGAGTTTTGCAATGAGCTGAAGAGACTAGTAGTTACCAGGACTAAAGAGAGAGAGAAGTGTGCAGATGAGAACTTGGAAACAAGTCCACTAACTGTTGATGATAAAGAAAGGGAAAGGAAGCCATTGCTGGAGATGACTAAAGAGACTAATGAACTAGTGGCAAAGAGCAACACTAAGGAGAACCAGAGAAGGAAACTGTAAGTTTTTCACATCACATACTTTATTTAGTCAACCAATTTTTTGCATCGAATATACTAGTTTCAGTTGAACGCATAGCTTATAGTTGAGTAGTTACCCAAATGAAACAATTGGCTAAGCAAATACATTATTAGAGGTACTGAGTATAACTGTTGGTGAACTCTATCTATGCAGGAGAAATGATAATGCAGAAAACACACCAATACTTGTGGATGTAAAGAACATTATGCGCAGAGATGAAGAAATCTTGTCTCAGATCCGCACAAATCCACCCACTCCTCAGTGTTTCTCAGCCAGCCGAGGAATTACAAAGGCTACTCCATCTAAGCCTTTGAAATCTAGGCCTCTGGTATGTGTAAACCTTACTGTGTCTCTAGATTGAATTTTGCAGTTCAAGACTCGCAGACAGTAGTAGCCTGTGATCTCCTCACTTTGTGCATAGTGATACTTGTTCAGAAATTTTCAGTCTCACTAACACAATACCCTCTTTGCTACAGAGTCCATCATTATGAACTGTTATTTTCTAGTTGTTGTGATGTGTTTGGCCCATTATCTCCTTGCAATCCTCACCTTATGAGCTAACTTATCATGTCGAGTTAAAGACTAGGCCAAGGGTCTATTCCTGTATAGTTTCGGTGCAGTGGCAGTTTGCAATTTTAGCTATAACCAACTAATCCTCAAGATTCAATTTCATATGATATTTGAGATGAGCTTTGGCTAGAATCAGCACTATTTTAGATCATTAAGACATGGCTTATTGTGTTGTTACCACCACTAGCTTGTTCTTGATTGATTGTTCTGATAAAAGAACAGGAGTATTTTTAATGCTTTGAACTGTTGGTCAAAATAATCCTAACACTGAATTTGTATGAAATAATTAGGAGACAAAAGGGATCCTCCAAGAACTGGAACAAAGCAACAATGAAGGGAAGAGAAAGGACGATCCAGGGAAGATGACGACTAGTAATAATAATCAACAAGGACAGAGAGGTGGTGGTGCTATTGTTGCTGAAAAAGAAGCTGCTAGAACTTTGGATGTTTTCTGGTTCTTGAAGCCTTGCACACTTGCCAGCTGAAAGGTTCAAGCCACCACTGTTGCTGAACAAACATTTATTGAAGTGCTTACTCCTTCATACTTCAAAGTGTCATTTTGTTTTTCCATATGCTTTCATTCTTTATAGTTTCCGATACACTCAATCAATCTATGAGTTACCCCCATTTCTTTGAGGACAATAAGTTGTAAGAAAACAGTTCAAAAGTCTAGAATATTAAATAACATTATCCTTTCATTGTTCATTGGAATATGCTTCTCTCTCTAATATACTAAAGATATTATTAGAAAGAAAAGATCAGAAAAGAATGTGATTGATTCTTGCCATGGGAACCTAAACAGCTTTCAGCTCTATCTCCATCTCCATTTTTTTTTAATCATGCTGGACCACAAAAAAGAACCCAAAAGGAGTCCTCATCTGTTTCACTTGGCAATAATTCTCTTGGAACAATGATAACCAAATAAGCAATATTCAGATCTCATAAACCCCAAGAAACAAGTCTAACAAAACTAAATCCAAAATCATTAATCTTGAAACATTATAAACTAAAATTTCAATTCTCAAAGGACTCAATAATTAGATCTTGATTCTATTTAAATAAAAAAGGAAGAAAAGAACTTTCGAGAACAAGTTACCAGCAATTCAATGTTCAAACAAATGACTCCATAAAGAAAAGATAAAAATAAAAATGTGTTCTCGTGAATGGTGATAGAAAATTCAATACTTAGAAGACCTTAGATTCATCATCAAGGGAGAATATGAATCTTTTGCTTGAAAACTCTGTAAGAATGATTGGAAACACCGCAAAAAGAGTCGGCCCATCAGAATGATCACAAAAAGAGGTACAGCTGGAGCAATTACGAAAACATTACAATGACGCTAGAATGATCATTAAAAGAGTGGTGCCTCCCAACAAAACAGAAGAAAACTATTTTCTAGAAAAATAAGCAAACTATGCTGATTGCTCAATGTTAACAGAAGATTCATATAACCAATCCCAATAAATTTGGAACTGAGGTACTAACAGAAAAAATCTCTACTTTTATAGCTTGACTAAGATATACTGACTGAGCTATGTAATCAACATTTTGCTAGCAAACAAAGAAACCTTCAATTTCCTAAGTCAAACTCAGAAATGTGAAAATTCAAACAAATTCGACACACACACACATGAGAATTGAGAAAGCAAATGAAATCTCTAACGCTAAGGGAAGTAAGTTTTAAGAGCTTACTGATTAACAACAAAATGAGAGTGGATAATACAACTCCAAGAGCAGTATAGAGTTGAACAGGAGGTATCTGATTGATGAATTCTTCAGCTTCATTTAACCATTGCTGCGTTTGGATCTTCAATTGCTCCACTTTCTCCTTATCCATTTTTTCCCCCAAACTTCTTCACTCAATTTAATCTTAACCCTATGAATTACAACAAACCTAATTCCAATCAAATTACAAAAACAGATACAGATAGTAAATTGAAAATCGTCGGAACCTTACCGGAACGGCGAAACCTCACCGATGACTGAAGAGAGTTGTTTCTCGAAATGGAAATTGGGCTATTCAAATTTTGGGCCTTTACTTAGGAACCGAAAATGCAGCCCATTGCCCAGCAGGAAATGTATTACTTTACTCATTGATACAAATATTTTGTTTCTATTTTAAAATGAAACAAAATAATTTGGCTGTGTTGTAGTATTAATGTTGATATTGAAAAGTTAAATGGATATTTATTCTCTTGTTCTTTTTTCTGATACTTTCTAAGTACTTTATTTGATAAAAAATTACATGAACAATGAAAAAATAGCATTGGAAATCCCCACCAGCGGGGATTTCCCCACCAGCGGGGAGTTTCCAAAGGTTATTATTTGTAATAAATATATTGTTCCTTCAAATGTAGTTTTATATTTTGAAGAGTTGGATCAACATAGAATATAGTAGAAATTTCATTTTATTTTCTCTAGACATCAAAAATCTTATACATATCATAACACAGACTTTGAGACATTGTGTATGGTAAAGTTATGAACGTATTTTATTTATACATGGATCGATCAAATTAAGTTTGGTTGTCATTTAATTCATTTTTTTTGCTGAATTTCTTCTATCTCGCCATTTTCAATGTGCTCAAACTCTATTATAAAACATTGCAAAGAGGTGTAATATGTTCTTCAATAGTTTATTACTTTATGTGCTGTTGTAATGCATTTCATTCTATCCATTTTAAATTTATAAGAAAAGGCGTAGCACTAAAAAAAAACGAAAGTATTATTTACATAAACTTTGCCTATATTTAAATTTATAAGCTATCTCTTTTGTTAGATCTTCTCTTCGATGTTGTAGAATATATCTATATAATGCGCAGATGTAAGTTGTATGGAGCAAGCTTACATTGGCCTGCAACTGCTTTATCATTGGCTTCATTAGAATTTGTAGTCTCATTGTGAGAAGTTCTTTTTTCTTACTCTGAATATACTTTCAACATTCCTTATGGTAATAGATATTTACAAAAGTTTTTTTTTTCTTTTATCACCATAATTACTATAGGATCCTTATTTTTGTACACACACTCTTGACCAGAAATGTAATTATCTGCTTGAAATGTTATCTAATTAGAAGCTAATGCACCATCATCTGATAATTTGCTAGAAGAAGTTACACCTTTTGTTTCCTTCTTGCCAAAGTAAAATATCTTAGTCTTATCCCTCAACTTTAATTCTTTTTTTTTTTTGGTACTATATTAATATGTTAATAAGCGTCATTACATGGGTAGTTGTGGGATGATACAATTTCATTATAGCTATTACAATTAGTAGAGAGCTTTGTGGTCTAGCAAAAAGAGTTACTCCCTTGTCTGCGTCTTACTTTTCCGAAACAAACACTGGTGGAACTTCTAGGCAAAAAACTAAATTTTCCTGGCTAATCTGCAATCCCTTATTAGCAAGTGTATCCGCCACTCTGTTAGCTTCCCTAAACGTATATATGGTGGACTGGGGGGCTCCCCAGATGGGTCAGCAGATCCCTGCAATCAGACAACATGTTTGTGTAATATGAGTGATCATTTTCGATAAAGTCGATAAAGTGAGAGCATGGAATTCAACAGCATGGTTAAGAGTTTTTTTGATGCATAAGTTATTTTTTCGATTTTGATGGTAGTTTTCATTCCTCTGTAACCATATGCTCCATAGGAAAAATGGGAATAACAATTGCCAGTCCAGGGAGTTTAGGTTTATATGGACTTTTAGAGTTCTTATTTTGTTTAGCCAATCTATTCCCTGATTACTTATAATTTGATTAATGGATTGTAAGGTTTTAAGTTCTTTCCATAGTTTTTTAACAACACGACATTCCATAAAAATATGCTCTATGGATTCTGGTTTGTTGCATATGTGGCATGCTGAATCAATGTTTATACCAATAGAGTGCAAGTACTTACGGGTAGGTAATCTGCCGTGTTGGCAAAGCCATATGAATTTTTTTATTTTGTTGGGCCATTTAAGAAACCAGATCCAACTGAACTTGTCTGGGGGTTCGATTTAATGATTTCTTGTTAGGAATTTATATACTGAGGACGTTGTTAATATCCCTTTTGGGTTTGGTTTCCATATACATGTATCTTCTTTATTATGTGTAAGGTACGTACAGTTTAGCAAAAGTAGGATCTCTTTTGGGAATTCAAAGGATATTGATTGAAGGTTCATGTAGTTGTTTCCCTGAGCAATTTCCGCTACTTTCATGTCTAGTTCTTCCATTTTTAGAGGTCCCTGGATTTGTTCCCTTAATGTCTTTCCAATTGGCATCCCGATATCGAACCAGAGGGAGGTTGAGTTACCGTGTCCCATCCTGCTATGAGGTCCTTCCATATTTTGCTATGTGATTTGGAAGCTTTAGTGTTTCTTTCGAGTTTTCCATTTTCTGAGTATTTTTTAAGTAGGATTGAGGCCCATAGAGAGTTTGGTTTTTTAAAAGCTCTCCAGGCGAGTTTTGCCGAAAGAGCTTTGTTTTTAACACTTGATTTTGTACTCCTTCCTAGCCTCTCATTATGCTTCTTAGAAGTCACTACTTCCCATCTTACCATGTGAAGCTTCCTTTTTTTCTTTAGTTGATCCCCATATGAAGTTCCGTTGTATCTGGTCTATTTTTCGTGTGATTGTTTTTGGAATGTTGGTTCGCATGATATGGGTTGGAATACTATTGAGGCATGATTTTGTTAATGTGGTTCTTCCTGCTATGTTCAAGAATTTTGTTTTCCATCCCGTCAGTTTTGAGATACTTACCTGATTCTGCATGAAATAAATTGACATGGATGCCTTTATCCGTACTTGTCTCCACAGGTGCGCCTTCTTGATCGATCCTTTTGTTTGGATTTTGCTTTTTCCAGAACGAGACTATTTGCCATGTTTCCTCTGTTTTTTGCGGCTGCTCATTAGTTTGGGCCTCTTTGTCCGCTCTTGTATCCCTCTTTCTTTGGTCCATGTCTTTTTCTTTTGTAGTTATCATGTACGAGCATAGACCTTTGATTCCTAGAGGACATGCAAAAAAACTCCAAACTTTTTTAGCATGGTCACCTTGACAGAAAAGATGGTTAGTGTCTTCTATGATATGATCCATATTGTTGTTGTTACAACAATAGCAGGTACAATCAACTTGAATACCAAACTTGGAGACTCTTTCAATGGTAGAAAGTTTATCTCTAATGACTCTCCAGTTGAAGAAGGAGATTTTAAAAGGAATATCCTCATGCCAAATATTTTTTATAAAATTGGTATTGTTACTTCTCTGCCTATAATTGCTCCAGAAGGATTTAATAGTGAAATTTTCATTGGTGTTAGGGATCCATATGGCTTGGTCTCTTCTACTGCTATGCAACACAATATTAAGCTCTCTAATTTTATATTTAGTGTCCACGTCAGGTTGATTATGAAGCTTGTCCCAATCCCACATTCTGTCAATGTAGACATCTTTGATATTGATTTGCTAATGTTGTACATTTTCAGGAACTAAAAGATATAGAGGGACAATATTAGTCCAATTGTCATACCAAAAGTCCACGTCTCCTCTCACAATGATCCATCTGATGTTCTTGTCCACCTCTTCTTTAATAATACAAAGGACTTTCCAACTTTGTGGTTGTCCTCTACTCCATTGAGCCTTGATATGGTGCATATTGTTGAAGTATTTAGCTTTCATGAAATTATTCCATAGTGAAGTTGTGGTTCTGAGGTTCCACCATTGTTTTGTTTGAAAAGCATGGCACGTATCATCAAGATTTATGAAGTTTGTTCCACACTCCTCATAAGGGTAGCACAAGTTCCTCCAAGAAGCCCAATGATACTTACCTCTAGTGTCTTGCCCTGTCCAAGAAAATCTAACAATGTACTTCTCTATAAGGTCAATGGTACCTTTGGGAGGGTTGGTAGTTGCAAGGAGATTACCTGAAAAATATTAGATCTCAGACCTGTAGAAGTGCTCCCAAAAGCTCTATTAATTGGCGCTATTACTTATTATTATAATTGTGTCTTAAAAATAAATTCTCAACAAAATAGGGATTCAATGAGTTGTTAAACTTCTGCTTGTCTTACATTTTTTTTTCTATTTTTTGATTTGCTATTTGTATTTTAATTGTTAAAGTGAAAAATGCTATCATTTTTTATGCTATGCTTAGTTTGTGGGCATTAGTTCAAAGAAGCTTAGTAGTTGTCCTTATTCTATAACTTGAATGGTAAATTCTATATTTTATATTGTTAAACTTATATATTATCAGCTTAGCTATGTTGGAGGAAGTTACTACATGTTCATCATGTGGAAAATGAAAAAGCTAGAAATACTCAAGAATAAAGTTAAGCAGGTCGTGACTTTTGTTGGTTGTTGCAATAGGAATGAGATTAACATGTTAAAACAGGAAAAATAAAGATTCCTCTGTAGAGTGCAACTTCATTATTTGTTCCTTGCATCAGTGGTAATATCCATGCTCTTGAATAACTAAAAGCATAATAGTTGCTCCTGTTTTTGGAACAAAAATACTAAATTCATATTATTGTAAAGTTTTTTTTTAAAACTTAAGTAGACCATAAAGGTCTTTATTTCATAAATAAAAAGGTCCAGGACCTGAACCGACCCAGGCTCAAAAACAAACAAACAATAAAAGAAAAGAAAAAAGAAAGAAAGGAAATATCAGTTCTAGGACCTGCCATGTCCGGACCTCAAAGATAACCAAAAAGGGGAACAAAAATGCTTCATCTCCTTCATCACAACTCTATCAACCATGTTTAGAGAGCAACAACGAAAGAGAGCGAGCTTCCAAATCAGCATCCAACTCCGCTCCAAACAATGAAAGTTGTTGAGCTTAAGGTGTTTTCACCTAAGACATTCCAAGTCTCACGAATGCCATGAAAACAATCTTAATGAAGACTTTTTCTTCTCTACAACGGCAGATCTGGTGAGTTCCTGATGATTTTAAATCTTTTGATGTATAAACCATCTTCCTGCCCGTTTTGATAGTCGACTTCAGATGGACTCAAGCCTCACCATAATCTGCAAATTCCTAATAGAATCCACCTGGTAAGATTGAGTTCTTCACGATCCATATCCCTTTATATGATTTCGCTTTATTGTTGTCATGCCCTTATCTACCTGTTATTACAAAACAATGTTTCGCCATTTTCCTCGACTCTCAGGAGATTGAGCTTAAAGTTGATACCACTGCTTGAAATTCAAGAAAAATAGGTACTTTATTTATCTGTACATTCTCTTCATACTTGTCACTATTGCATCTGTTTGTAAGTTCCCGAGTCTGCGATGTGATCTATTTTATTGCTATCTTCGTTGTATGACCCTAATTAACAAAAATCTCCATTTTGATATCTTCTTATCCTGAGATTAGAAAGTTTTACTTTTTCTGTATTGATGATGCCTCTAGCTTCCCTTGGTATATCCTGAATATTTGAATATGTTAGTATTTGAGTCCCTGCAAAACAGAAAATGTGATTAGTAAAAAAATCAGCCAACTGATTTCCTTCTTTGAGTGTATGTTCCACTGTCACTTCTTTGTCCTTCATAAGTATCTTAATCCTCTAAACTTCCATCACTATGCCCCAAGGGATTTCCCAGCTTCCATACATAATATTCTTCAAAGACAGAGAATCAGTTTCAAGTGTAACAGGTAAAAGATTGTGTTGTACACAATACTCCAGCCCCAATATTAATGTCACCACTTCTGCCACTAGATTTGAACCATCAAATAATCTCCTTACTTCAACATAAATTACGTTCCCTTCTCCATTCCTGATACAAAAATGCCCAGAACTTGGGCCTGGATTTCCCTTCTAAGCTCCATCAGAATTGCATTTTAAGGACCCTATCTCTGGAAGCTTCCACATTACTGTTCTACAACCAAGGGTGGGAATGTACTCCTCCAAAAATCTCACTAACCCAGGCCAAGATGTTGGTAAATTTTTTAGCCAAGGGTAGTTATACTTTGCTAACAGAAACAAATTTTTGTTTATTTCAATTTCCATGACCACATATGAAATTCTTCCTCCATGATTAATGGTGTTTCTCCTCTTCCAAATCTGCCATATTATAAATAAAGGCACTGCATTGAAGAGTATTTGCAACTTAGGTGTTCTTTCTGCATTCCACCATTTCATTACCGAATCCCTTAATTGTAAAAAAAGACCATTTATCCCCCCTGCAGCTGCAAAATTACCCCATAGCCTGTTAGCAATTGGATACTTAACAAATAAATGTTCAATTGTTTCCCTCTCATTTTCAACACAACATTTACAAATTAGTTCATCACATATCTGGCTTCTTACAAACACTTCCCCAATAAGAATTCTCTTCATCCACAACCTCCAAACCAAGAAGGACACTTTGAAAGACATTCATTTTATCCACAACTTCTTGTAATCCCCTAGAACATCACCTGGTTGTCTTAGTATTTCCCAAGCAGACTTGACTGTGAATTTCCCAGAAGGATTAAGCATCCACCAGGGTTTGTCCCATTCTGTTGACCCTATGCTGGATGTGATTACTAATTTCCTCTGGAAATAGCATATTCAGTACATTAAGATTCCACCTCCCAGTATTGACTAATTGATTGACATCTTCAAACTGGTGATATCTTTTGTTAGTCACTGGGAGATAATATTGTAGAGCTCCAAGCTTAGTCCAGTTGTCATACCATATGTTAGCATTCCCACACTTTGTCTCCCACCAAATTTCTTGATCACCATAATTTCCGGCTTCAATCATATACTTTCAAGTCTGAGAACCGCCTTTTCATTCTACCACCTGAGGAGCATATCTTTTGCAATACTTATTCCACATGAAGATAGTCCACATTGACTTTTGAGTCCTAAATATCCACCATAGTTTAGAATGTAATGCTTTTGAAATATCAAACAGTGATCTAAAGCCTAGACCACATTCTTCTTTAGGCCTGCAAATAACATCCCAAGTAACACAATGTTTGTTTCTGCCCACCTCCTTGAAATTCCATAGAAATCTTGCAAACATTCTATGTAACTTACGAATCACACATTTAGGAGGATTTATAGCAGACAATATATATATAGGGATGCTATTCAGAATATTATTTACTAATACAGATTTACCTCCAAAAGAAAGGATCTTCCTTTTCCAGGTTTGCAATTTGTTATGTACCTTTATAATGAGATTTAAATAGTGATTCTTTCTCTTTCTGGCATGTCCAATTGGACACCCTAAGTACATCAAAGGAAATTTTCCTCCAGGGAATCCTATACAACTTTCCACCTCATGGATCACAGTTCTAGCAGTTTTATCATGCACATAAAATAAACTCTTCTCCTTATTGATCTTCTGCCCTGACTGTTGCTTATACTTCTCCAAAGTTTGCATCACTAACCTCAAAGACTTCTTATCTATAGAAATAAATAAGATAGTATCATCTGCATATGACAAATGATTAATGTTATCACTCCATTTTGGCATCCCAAATCTCTTGAAGTCCTTATTCTCAAATAAAGAGTTTAGGGCTCTAGCCAACAACTCTATAGATAAAATAAGCAGAGCAGGAGACAAAGGGTCTCCTTGTTTCACACCCCTAGTAGAGTGAAATAGGATTGCCCATTTATAAGAATAGAGTACCAAATATTAGCCAATAATCTCCAAATCATATCCACCACTTTATTATCAAACCCCATTTTTCCAGCACCTTTATCAAATACTTCCAATCCACTTTATCATAAGCTTTGGCCATATCCAGCTTAATTACTACATTAGCAGGTTTGCCTCTTTTCTTGATAGCTGTAATGATTTCTTAGGCCAATAAGATATTTTTTGTGATATTTCGGCCCTTCACAAACCCAAACTGATTTTTAGACACTAGAGTAGGGAGATATGCCTCAAGCATGTCATGAATCAATCTTGATATTATCTTATTAAGAAAATTACTTACACTAATTGGCCTCATGTCAGAGAATGACTGAACAAATTCTTTTTTTAGTAATAAGACCAAATTAGCATGTGTAATAGACTTAGGTAAAGTGCTGCCTGCAAACAAAGCCATGATCATTTTTACAATAGCTCCACCAACAATATCCCAGCAACTTTGGAAAAATATACCAGTTAACCCATCCGGGCCACTAGCACTTTCTCCATTAAATTTAAAAATTACCCTCTTCACTTCCTTTTCTGATGGTACCTTTGTAATACCCCTATTCATCTCCTTAGTAACAAGCGTAGGCACATGATTAAGAAGAAACAAGTCTGCAGGGACATTTTCACTAGAAAATTGCTTCTGAAAAAAAGACACAGCCTCAGCAGCCATTTGCTCATTCCCTTCTGCCTATTGCCCATCTTCTTTGTTGATTCTTGAAAGTAAAAGTCTCTTTCTCCTCCCTTTTACTAGACTATGGAAAAATCTAGTATTTCTGTCTCCTTCCGAGAACCGCTGAGTCCCTGCCTTTTGTCTCCAAAACTCCTCTTCAAAGTGTAAATATCTCTTCAATTTAGCCTGAGCACTCTGAAGAACAATTCTATTGCTTACAGTAGGATTTTCTTCAAAAAAATCTTCTTTGAGCCTTGCAATCTCCTCTCTAATGATCAGATGTTTGAATATATCTCCAAATCTTTCTTTGCTCCAACAAGCAAGAGCATACTTAGTATTCTTCATTTTCTGCTTAATGGTAATAAAAATATCTGAATTCTCCTGAGCAACCCAACTTCTTTTCACCACATCCTTAAAGTCAGCCTCTTCCACCCAAAATTTCAAGAATTTGAATGGTTTTCTAATATAAGGTTGTTGTCCACCAAAAGAGAGTAATAATGGGGCATGATCTGATCATGTTCTAGATAGGTGATCCATTTCCACATGTCCAGACATCCCCATGCATTCATGATTTAGCAGTATTCTGTCCAGCCTTTCAAAGATGCATTCACTACAGCTTTGCCATTCCACCCGGTGAAAGGACTACCTTTAAAGTTTATGTCCAGCAAGTCACAGAAATTAACACAAAAAGCAAAGTCCTCAACTTCATTAGGCGTCACTGGAAGCCCCCCCTATCTTTTCTTCATCAAACAAGATTACATTGAAATCACCCCAACTATCCATGAGAGATTCATGTTGTGAGAAAGAGAGTAGATATCACACCAGAGAGTGAGCCTTTCTTGACTGTCACATTTGGCATAAACAATGGTAGTAATCAAAGATTCACGGGAATTCTGAAAATTCAATTGTAATGTCAGTTGTTGTTCTGTATCAGATAACACTCCAACCTGATTGTGATCCTGAATAAACACCCATATCTTTCCATTTATATTGTAATTTGCATACTGCATGCCCAACCTTCTCTTATACTTGTGAATATTCATGGCTTCTTGAAATGGTTCCATTAAAGCAATTATAGCAAAATTATGGTATTTGTGCAACATTTGAATTCTATGGAATGAATGTTGAGTTCTGAAAGATCTCACATTCCAAAATAATGCCTTCATTAGCATTTAAATGTTGATTTTCCTGACCTCTTAGGATTCACCCTAATAGGTTTGCTCTCCCTTTTAGTCCTTGAAGTATTACTCTTTGTAGATGATTGAGGTGACAAGTCTGCTTCATGATGCACCTTTCTTTCCAACATCAGATTTGCTTCTTCCACCCTATCCTCTACCTTTTTCTCCCCCTCCACTTCCATCTCTCCATTGATAATAGTCTCGGGTATCTGATGTGAAACTATATAATGTAAATTTCTTAATGGTCTTATTTTTGTACAGGTGGTTAATATTTGAGGAACAGTCAGCATCTGCATACTACTTCCCTGATGAAGCACCTGTTGATCAATGATTCTTGTAGGAGGATAAATCCCCAACTTGTATGTTCCATCATACATGAGATCATGGTACTTTGCATCTGATAATTCTAATGTTACTTGCTCATTCTCTGTCCCCATTGGTATGGATTTGTCAATTATATCTGCTTGTTTTATTAAGTTCTCACTCCTTATATCTTGTACAGTCTTTACAACTTCATCAATCTCACAGTTTACCATTGTTTGTGCATGGCCTTGTTGCTCCCTCACCACCACTGTCCCAATCTACTGCTCCACCTCCGACTCCCTCTCCTGAGATTTGTGTCGGACTTGTGCTTTATTATTCTTTTGATTCTCCTGTATATTTGGTATTTCTGTATTCCCTATTGTCCAGGGGCGGATCTACATAGAGCATGTCGGGTGCTTGAGCACCCATTGACCCCGATAATTTTTTTATATATTTATATAGAAAATCTACAAAAATGAATATAATAAAGATATCAACACCCATTAAAATTTTGAACAAAAGCACTGATGGGTGCTTTGGTTCAGGGCCCGCTCTTAGAAGTCATGCGTGCGGAGCTGTAGGTCGAGGGATCGATTCTCCCCAGCAGCAGCCCATTTTTTTCTCCATAAATTATACATTTTTCATAATTAGATTTCAACCTTTTACAACATTCATAAATGTTCTTCCATAGTCTTTTTTAGCTGGATTTGACCACACTACATAATTTAGGTTGGAAGTTTGATATCATTCTTGAAAATTAATTAATGAAGCCTTAGTAATCTTTAGAAACATATACATAAAATAAATTATTATTTATAATATCATATTAAAATGCATTTCAAATTGATTCATGATAAATTATATTTGAATGTTTTGAAAAAGACATTTGTAATTTCTCATGAATCAATTTGAATTGCATTATATTAGCCCAAATTTAAAATGGGATGAAATAAACAGATCAAATGAGTCCATATAATAAAATAAGCGGATTATTAACTTATCCAAACATAAATGAATTAGATGGATCATGAATATTTGGACTGATTTTGCCCACCCCTACCAAAGACTGATTTGCCTGACTTGTGAGTTAACAGTAGGTGATCAACATCTGATATAACATTTAAAATTTTATTTACAAATTATGTATCAATATGTATAGATACAAAAACAAAAATAACCTTTAGCGACAATTAATTAATGATACTAGCTTAATTACTGCTAAATATGTATTTTTAGCGGCAATTAACACTTCTTGATGTTACATTTTCATTAATGGTAGATACTTTCCAGGAAAGTCCAAGCGTAAATCTCTTAATGTTATCTATTCTCATCATTTGCGTGTTGATATTTGTTATGTCTTTATTAATTTACATTTTCAAGAGCTTAATAACTGTTTTAATGCTGTGAGTAGTGACTTACTTCTTGGTATGACTAGCTTGAATTCAATTAGTTCATTTGGTGGTTTTGATAAGAACAGGATAATGATATTGACTGAGTATTATAAAAATGAGTTTGATAGCAATAAGCTTCGATATCTCAGTTGTTAGCTTGATAATTTTATAGTTTATGCTCTTAATTTTGATAAGAGGTTCTTCAACTTGAAGAGAATTAGTGACTTTGCTAAAGTATTGGTGAAGTCAAATCTGCATCAAACTTGGCTACTTGTTTATTTACTTATCAATTTGACTCTCATTCTTTGTGTTGCTACTGTTTCTGTGGAACGAGTTTTTTAATTCATCCATGAAGTACATCAAAAATGAATTTCGTAATAGTATATATACGTGATGAATTTTTTAATGGTTGTGTAGTGCTCATTTCCTCAACATAAAAATAAATGAGAAAAGCTTGCTAGAGTAAATTATTATTAGTTATAATTGGAAAGAGAAGTTAGGAAAATTTGGACTTTATTTCTTAGTTTTTCTAAGAAATGAGAGTTTTTAACTATAACGTTTAAATAGTTGTATACTTATATAGTTATACAATGCATTTATAGTAACTTTATAATAAGAGAAGTGAGCACCCACGAGCCTAAGGTCCTGGATCCGCCACTGCTATTGTCTGCTCCTCTTCACTTTTATTCTCTTCTTCTCCTTGATCTTGTAGAGTGTCAAAAGTATTGTTAAGATGAATGTCATTAGTTGCAGGTTGATTATTCTCCTCTTCAAGCAAATATTCTCCAGTGTTAGTATCCTTTTTAAATCTTCGTTTGGTGGGATTCCACCTCATATCTTGAAACTTTCCTCTTCTAATCATCTTTTGTTTATCATCTCCAGGTTCCTCCTCATTTGCATGCTTATTGTCGTTATTCTGCTTTTTTCAAACAATTCTTTTAACTCTGGATGAATTACTCTACATTCCACTTCTTCATGGCCTTGAAGTTTGCAAGTCTTGCAATATTTGGGTATTACATCATACTGAACAAGAATAACAATTAATCTAGACATATTATGCTTGTTGTCCACCACTTCAATCTCCACCTGCTTAGGTAAATCTGCTGTTAAATCAACTTGAACTTTCACTCTCGCACAACTAGGTCGGGTCTTGTTGATCGTGGCATTATCAAGATGGATTGGTTTACCCACTGCAGCTGCAATAGAAAACAACGATTCCTTGCCAAAGAAAGTAGGCAATAAATCAGGGAACGAAATCCAGGACATTGCCTGAGTTGTCTCCTCTTCCGGCTTAAATTTGGAGTCATATATTAGCAGTCGTATTTGATAGGCATACCCATCCTTTGCCATAATGTAATAAACATTTTTTTGTCATGATGTTGACAAAGTCCTCCATTCTATTTAGTCTTATTAAAATGTGTCGATTCCTCAATAGCCCAATGCGACAATCCCCCTTTATACCACACTGTTTAGGAATTTGAATTCTCAATTCGTCCAGCTCAGGCCATCCATATGAAAATTTTCCAATTACTGCGAACTGTAGACTTTCCCTGATATTCATCTTTTCCACCTCCTCTTCTGTCCATGTAACACGAGGTATTCCATTTACAAATGAAACAGGCTTGATATCAATAGGCTCCAATGTGTGTCATTTATCAATATTCAAATTATCTCCTTTCATCATATCCGGAAATTTAACTTTGGGATTAATCTCATGCATATTGTTTATAGTCGACCTCACTGCCTTATTATCCTTATTAGTTAATTTCCTAGGTACACTAGGAAAATTAATAGGATCGAATTCTTGATTGATGGTTATGGCTAAATTATTGGGACTCTTATGATGGTAAAGGTTCGGAAATTGGTCTGGGGATGTTAAAGAAAACTGACCAGTCACCTGATCGGACTGGTCAGTGGCCGGAGGGGCCATTGACGACGGTAGTGACTGGCTAGGTTTAGAAGTGGCTGGCTAGGTTTAGAGATGGCTGGCTAGGTTTTCTTCGTTAACTTAGTTACATGCTTTCCATCATAACTTAGTTACATGCTTTTCATTATTGTAAAATAGTTCTCTAATGTAGGACAATATAATTAGTTGATGAACAAACAATTAATTTATGATACATATTTTATGATGTCCATAAAGTTCATCCCTTTATCATATTGAAGGGAAAATATATTTATTAGAGTAATTTTGAATTTTTTTTTACCTGATTTGTTTCCTTTGTTACAACTTACAACAGACACCCTGCATGTAATATAAGATTACATGTGTCTGTATTCAATTGCATTTTTTTCTATAATTTTTGTCACCTACTATTTAAAGCATTAAAACAGTACAAAATATAAATATTGGGCCCATTTATCTAGTATATATAAAATTTTGATTTTTCGGTTAATCGATCTCTTTTAGCTAAAAATAAAAAATCGAACCGAAAAAATGAAATATTAAAATTTGAATTCAAAACTGACCGAAATAAGCAAAAAACCAAAATTTAAAAAAGTCGGTTCGATCGATTTTTTCGGTTTAAATCATATTATGCCAAGCCCTAGTTACAAGTGTATCGGGTTTATCGAAAAGAAAATTGGGCTTTAAAGTCTATTCAAGTTTTGGGCCTTTTACTTACGAATCAAAAATGCAACCCATTGCCCCGTAGAAAATGTATTACTCATTAATATGTTGATGTTATTGTTACCTTTCTAGAGTAAAGAGGTTGTTTCTTATCATAGCAGGATTGCAAGTAGTGCGAAGAGTAAATGAGGGGTTGTCCGTTTTCCCCAACATGTCTATGACTTCTTATTTAGGTTCATGTTCTTAATAAATCGAAGTTGAGTTAAGTCTGGTCTAATCACCCTATCTCCCACTCCCACCATTTTTTTTTACCTACGTCTACGTTACCTAATTTCTAGTACAATCAACCTCTCACATCTCCTAACTACATCATTTGCGCACCTCCTTTGCATATGTTTGAACCATCTCAATCTCGCTTGTCTTGTATTGTTCGCCATGAGAGTCATTTCTATCTTTCATTCGTATAGCATCGTTCCTAATCATTTATAAGCTCGCACATCCATCTAAGCATCATCATCTCTACTACAATCATATTTTGGACGTGGATCATTCTTGACTGGTCAATAATATGTCTTATACAATAATGTTGGTCTAACCACCACTCTGTAGAATATACCTTTAAACTTTGGTGACACATTTTTATCACACAGTATCCCAATGGCGAGCCTCCATTCACGCACCCCATACCGATACAATATAGGGGTGTGCAAAAATCGAACCAAAAAATATGTTATTGGGTCATTGTTGTTGGGTTAACGAGTTTTAATGGTTTTATAAAAAAATATTATTGGGTTATCGATTTGGTATTGTTTTTAGTATTGGGTTATTGGGTAAACCGATAACCCATTAAGACGATAGTAAGTTACTACTATACCCTTCATAAATATTAAATATTAATAATTTAACATAACTAGACATTATATCAGTACTCTACACTACGGTCTACACACTTCACACATCATAGTACTTCTACTTCACATCAGAAATTCCATATTATGTTTTGGTTGTAACATGTTATTGTAGCCTTCGTACTACATCTACTCTTATTGATGCAATTTCTCATAATATTTCTTGTTTCACTATATCAAAGCATTTACAGTTGATTTGTTTGTCTCACTATATCGTGTCAAATTGTTAGAGAAGTGAGAAAGCATATATTTATTTTATGAACATTTTCTTATTGGGTAAACCGAACCGTTAATAACCAAAAATCGATAAATTGAAAAAACCGATAAAGAATATCTTATTAGTTTAGCATATTTAAAAATCGATAAACCGAGCCGATAATACATAAAATCGAATTGACCGATACACACCCCTAATACAATGTGCGACATCAATAAAATTTCTCCATCTCCTAGGATATATCTTGTGTATCAATCTTCACCTCCACGTTTGCGTCAGAATAAGATAGTGAATGTGAATCAAAATTATAAACTTGATAAATATAGTTAAGTGAATTTTTTTTCCCTAAATAAACTAAAATAAAATAAAATTAAAGAAGATTTGATTTTTGAATTGATAAATTAACATTAAGAATTCTCAAGCTTCACTTTTTTAAATAGAAAAAAAAAAGGAAAAAGTAATCCGACCTGCCGGATTCGAACCAGCGACCTAAGGATAACAGCAACAACTACAGTCCTCCGCTCTACCAACTGAGCTAAGGTCGGAACTTGCTAAAATAATCCATATTTCGCCATTATACCAATTTCAAAGTTGTAAAAGATGTTATGGATAATTGAATAACAAAAGTCGAGGATTATGACAAAAGGTTAGTCAGTACTCGTTTTAGTTTTTATAATCTATTGTTATTTTCCATATTTGATTTTTATATAATTTATTTGAGTCGAGGTCTATCGAAAATAATCTCTCTAAGATTCACACGATAGAAGTAAAGTGTACAGATCACCTTCCTCTAGATATGTTGTTATTGTAATTGTAATAACCAAAATTCTTCAAAGATAAGAGTCCTTTTATAACAAACTGTTATTTAAAAGTACAAAATTTTATACCATAATTAATTAATTTAATATACTACCATAGGTTTATTACTGTGGTCATGTATATTTAATTAAAATTAGTTAACAGCAAGCACTACTTTTGATATTTAAACCAGAATAGGAATTCGTGTTTGGCTAAGGGATATAAAAAAAATTAAAAAATTGTAACTTATCTTAGGTTATAAAATTTAATTTAATAAAATGTAAAAGGTTGTGGACCAAATCTACTTTAGAAGTTTTCCTTAATCTCTAAGTGAATGCATGAAAGAGACTTTCACTAAGATATCTAATATTCTCAATAATATATTTACCAATTTGAAGTTTAGTTGCGTCACGTATATTCAATTTTTTAGTCAATTAAAAAAAATGATATATTTTCTAATTATTAGATAAATGTTTAATGATGTTATTAATATTTTATTAATGTTGAATTTCACTTATTAGAGAATTTTTTTTTTCTTGACGTGGGATCAAATTATCAACGAAAAAAATATCCTGAAAGCATAGATAATAAAGTTTCAAAAACAGTTATAACATGAAGCAGATACGTCAATAAAAATATTTGAAACATCAAAAAATACTCTAAGCATGAAGTAAGCACGTCATTGAAGAGGTGTTTATCTCTTATAATTAGTATTGAAATACTCTCGACATGAAGTAGGCACGTTAATGAAAAAGTGTCTACGTCTAGCCTCTTATTGATATTGAGATATCTTCGACATGAAGCAATCATATCAATGAAGAAGTATATGATTTTAGGGTCTTATTAGCATTGATTGATTGATGATTGTTAATTGATAAATTACCTATTAAATATTAATTTTAGTTGTTAATTTATTGTATATGTTTGGCATCATGTATATATTTGTGGTTGATGATAATTTAATTATACACAAATGGACAATTAATTGTCGTTGTCTATTTTCAATTCATTTATTTGAGTCCATTAGACGTAATTTAATTAATTTTAAAGGATAATGTTTATCCAGAACAATTCACCGTCCTTGAATGACTTGTTCTAATAAATAATTGATCATATTATTTTCCACTACAAACATTCAATTTTTGGATAAGATAGAGAAGCTAACTTTTCTTAATTTGTTTTTATATGTTCGGTATTAATAAGTTTAAGGACAAATTCATGAATTTGACCTTAAAATTTTTTAATATTGAACATATTTTATTTACTACATAAAACTATGTTACACATACGTTTTCTAGAATTCTCATATTTTTTAAGCACAAAAGATTTATTTTAGACATTAGCTTTTTCTTTTATTATTTATGCTTTTACGACTTTTAGGTACCTAAATTATATTATTCTTGATACCACTATCACTTCAAACTTTAATTAATCAAAGATGAACTTTTTTAATTAAGCTTAAAGTTGTTCTTTATATAGAGAGAATTTATTGATGCTGTGTAGAACATTATCGTGACAAGGAATAAAATTGAAGCAAAAAAGAAGAAGAAAAAAAAGATACGAATATTTTCTTTAACATCACCTCTATCCTTAATTATCGGTTCTTTAATAACTGGTTAAGAGCTAAATTATTTATGTATTTAATTCTACATCAGTAATATCATGTTGTTTGGTTTATAATTTAAATGCACATAACTAAAGCAAATATACGTTATGAGAAAAAAAAAATCAGTTGCTTATTTGTTAAATATTAGGTGATAATAATTATGCTAATGAGAATTACGCAATTCTTGTTATTTAGAAGTGTATGTTTTTGAGATCTAAGTGTTGCTATGATTTAATGTTTGATAAGATGCAATTCAATTTTATTAAAAAAATAAATTGAACCTCTTTGGTTTTTTAAATAATTTTATTGTTGGTAACTTAATTTCTTGTCATAGAAATTGTAATTCATTCTCATAGCTCGAGGCGTGTTAAAGATGTTTACAACAAATTTTAAACATATGAAAAATATAAATCAACCACAAGTAAAACTTGAAGAAACCTAATTATTTTATTGATAAATCAATAGTGCGGGTATAATTCTATTCTTCCATTGAATTTTTTTCTCATAAGATTTATTCATGATTTGAGGGCCGTTAGTGGCGTATTTCTCGAAGTAGGATGATTTGGATTTGATCTCTTTATTATTTCAAGAATTTGCAGAATATTCGAGATGCTTCTTTAAGAGAATATAATACCTTTTATAAAGGCATAAGCTAGGATTTAGAGTTAGAAATGTCTCTCTTGGTACGTATTTTTTCCTAGTTGCCTCTACTGTTCTTGGAAATTTTGCACTTCTCAAATTTTTTGACGACACCAGAATATTCATAAGCATGAAAGAGCCGTTCAGGAAGACGAAGACCAAACGTTACATAGAAAAATATTATGTCTTTTTGTTTATGGCCATGGAAGCTCCAATTGAAGTACCAATATTAATGTCAATAATAAAAGTTCATGAGATTATTAATAATACCAATAAAGAGGAGTAAGTACTTATCGAGAGATAATTATGTTACTAAACCACAAAGTAACATATGCAATAAGGGAGTAAATAACAAACAAATTAAAGATGATAAATAGCTATTAATCATGGATAGTCAATGAAAAAATAATAAATATTACATTAAATAGTGCCCCCATAGAAAATATAAAATGTTTAAGTTGCGACTTATAAGAAAAATATTTTTTTATAATTAATTAGTGAATAAAATTTATTTTCTGAAATAATAGATTAATATTAACAAATGGAAGCGATTTTTTACGAGAGACTAATAATAATATCCTAATTTTTATTAAAGTAAGTAATATAAAATTAAAAATTAAAAATATATGAAAAATGTCTCAATAAGTGAATAATGTCATATTTCTTCTTTTGACGAAAAATATGTTCATCAAAAATAGCTTTGGTAGTATGAAAAATACCACTAATTCTGGACAACCTATAAGACAACAACAAATACTCCTAAAAATTTAAAATTTAAGCAATAAATTCGCGATGATAAATCTCATATAGGGGATAAAATACTTCTCAACAGAGGTGATTTCGTATTTAGAGAGACTCAAATTCGAGACCTTTAAATAAGAATGAAACTCCATACCTAGGAAAATTTAAATTCAAAACTTTAAAAATAAAAGAGTATTTACGATTCCACCATAACCATCGTTGATAGGTGCCCTCTCTTCTCATGTGCACTGTCTCTGGGTATGGAATTATATCTCGCCTTTTAAGTACAATATTTTAAATATAAAATTAAAAAATTATTTTAAAAACTGACTTGTTTGTCTCTCAAATAAGTACCCCTTTTTCACACGCACTAAAGAAAATTGCTAGATTTTACAAGTACTTCAGCTTTGAGTTGTGGTATGATAGATAAAATTTTACTATTTTAAATAATAAATTTTGAATTTGAATTTTAAGTTTAAAAATGAATTACGATCAAAAAACACTTCTTTAATGTTCTCAATTTGTATATCAAATATCTGATGAGGAAAAAATAATTAAGTACTTCATACCTAACCACATAAATATGTCTAAATGAGGTGAAGTAAGTAGTACTTAATGCTCCTTGCCTTAAAAAATAAGTAACAACTAACAAATATATCAATTGGTACTCATTTGTTTCAACTTTGATGTTGAAAAAAATATATTCAAAAACCTTGTATGGTTATTTTATTTATTTGTATAAAAAGTAAGTACTTCAAAGCTAGTCACATAATAATATATCAAGAAGATATAACCATAATTAAAAAATTAATTTCTTGAATTGTTGACAACATCACACACACTTTTCACATATAGTTTGAATAGATCGTTTTTTTAAAGTATATAATTGTGGTGTTACTATCCGCTTATGTGTATCTTGATCACCAGCAACATATATCAGATAACTCTATTTATCAACGTTTAAAATAAATAAAAAGAAATCACATAATATTTTTGTTTCTGGGATTTGAATACGAGCAACCACCTTCATTAACAACTATATCACACCCTTGAATTAAATATATCACTTTTATATATAATAAAATGAATTATTCACGTTGATTGTTGATATAAATTGAACACATTTTAGAAGTTTTTTTGTTTGTTTTAGAAAATATGACGAATTTAGAACTAGACTTTAGACTAAAATTTAGAAATTATGACGAATAATTTTTCAAAGCCCTTGAATTTAGACTTTGAATAAAAAGGTTTACATAACATTTTCACACACTTTATATTACATGTAAAAATGCACGAGGAAACAAGTTGACAATTTTGACCAAATTAGAATGTAGAAACATTCAAAGTAAAGAATATTCCAATTTGAAAATTTTGAGTTTATATTTTGAGATTAATGATTAATTTATAAAATAAATACATAATTTAAATTAAAAATATTAAATCAAATCAAAGTTCATATGTCATACACAAATGTAGATCTCACCGTCCAACTATTTAAAATAGGATTTTATCAAGAATTTAGCATTAATTCCAAACTTTATAAAAGTGGTAAAATTAATGAGATCATAAATAACTTCACTTATCAATACTTATCTACTAAACAAAGTATTTAATCTTTCATCTTATAAATAAGGCGTTAATTATTTTCGTATTAGAAAATCTAACGTTAATGAATAAATTATTTTTCATATCAAAGATAACTCTCTTATTAGTATCACTCAGTATTTACTTTAAATTTGAGGTTAAAATAAAATAAAATATTAACTCAGTATTTAGTATTAATTTTTGCACTAGAAAAAGTTCAAATTTAATGGATAAACCGCTTCTTTTCAAAAATAATTCTATCAAGACTCAACTATAATAACAACAACATACCTAATACAGTCTTACAAATAACGTTTAAAAAGAATGTGATGCATAACAACAATTATAACAACGTATCCCGATAAAGTTCTACGAGTAAAATCCAAAAAAAGTTTCTTTTTATTATGTTATATAAATACTTTGTATCTCTAATTAAAAACGAATGTGATGTATTCGTTAATCATATTTAATGTTTCCAACTTGTAAAAATTATACTTCCACACGAAATTATATTAATTATTCATGATTTATTATATATACACAGATCTTATCTCTATCTTTATAAAGTAGAAATACTATTTCCGATATATCATTGATTTTTTTAATTTTTTTTTTTCATAATTAAACTTTATAAAATATATTAAAATCCACCTTCGAAACCATGAACAATGGCGCTATTCATTCTGCTCCATTTACAACACAATGTGACCTTTCTGTAACCCTTTCTCTCTCTCTCTCCTCATTTTCTCTCTCATCTCTGCAACTTCATGACCTTCATGATTATTATTTTTTTACATTGGGAAAACAAAACTCAACCAAACCCCATTACAAAATTAGCATTTTCGTGAAGAATCAGCAACAAATTAGGTGTTAAATTTATTCTTCAAGCTAAAACGAACTCTTAACAAACACAAGTCTTTATCATTCATCAATCCCCTGTTTTTTTTCACCAAGAACGAAAACCCCCATTTCATGTTCTTTAAAGGTTTTTTTTTTTTAAGATGATAGAACCCAAAAAACAGAGCAAAAACAGAGGTTTTTATGTAAGAATGAAGCTTTTAAACCACAACAATGGCGGAAATAGAAACAGAGGATTGTTTTGTTACAGATATTTCAAATGGGTTCTTTGGTTTTCACTTTCTTTTTATTTTTTCGCTTCGTTTCTATTCAATCATAAACCTAATACCATTTCTAAAACCACCGTTCCTCAATATTCTAAAGCTTCTCGTGCTCTTATTGAATACCCTGAAACTCAACACCATCGAGGTAAAGCTTTTAATTTTATTAATTTTTTTTGTTGTTATTGCTTTCATTTATCTTATATTTGTTGTGTTTTTTTTTTTCAGATTCATTGAATGGATTGAAGATTTACGTTTACGATTTGCCAAGTAAATACAATAGCGATTGGTTATCAAACGAAAGATGTAGTAACCATTTATTTGCATCTGAAGTAGCCATACATAAAGCTCTGTTAAACAGCGATGTTCGAACATTTGATCCATTTGAAGCTGATTTTTTCTTCGTCCCTGTTTACGTATCGTGTAATTTCAGCACTGTTAATGGATTCCCTGCTATTGGACATGCTCGTTCTTTAATTTCTTCAGCTATTAAGCTTATTTCATCGGAATATACTTTCTGGAATCGAAGTTCAGGTTCTGACCATATCTTCGTTGCTTCTCATGATTTTGGGTCTTGTTTTCACACATTGGTAAGTTCAAAAGATTGAATTTTTTTCAAATTCTGAATCAACCCGATAGAGTTTTGAATGTTTATGTGATTTTAATTGCAGGAAGATGTTGCTATGGCAGATGGAGTACCGGAGTTTTTGAGAAAATCGATTATATTACAAACATTTGGTGTAAAATACGATCACCCATGTCAAAAAGCAGAGCATATTGTAATTCCGCCGTATATTTCACCGGAAAGTGTACGGAAAACGCTAGCTACATCGGACGTTAATGGCCGCCGTGATATTTTTGCGTTTTTCAGGGGTAAAATGGAAGTCCACCCAAAAAATGTCAGCGGACGTTTTTACAGCAAGTAAGTTTTGTTAAAATTAAACTGTTCAATTCTCGAGAATTTTTAATGAAAAGACGAAAATAACCCTTGCGTTTTTTTTGCAGGAAAGTCCGTACTGTTATATTGAAAAAATATGGGAATGATCGGAGATTTTACCTAAGACGTCATCGGTTTATCGGTTATCAATCGGAGATTTTACGATCAACGTTTTGTTTATGTCCGTTAGGATGGGCTCCGTGGAGTCCGAGATTAGTTGAATCAGTTGTTTTAGGCTGCGTGCCGGTGATCATCGCCGATGGCATTGATCTTCCGTTTTCCTCCGCCGTGCCGTGGTCGGAAATCTCCGTCACGGTGGCGGAGAAAGACGTCGGAAAACTTGGCACGATTCTCGAGAACGTGGCAGCAACCAATCTGAGCACAATACAACAGAAGCTGTGGGACCCAAGAATTTCAAGGGCCCTACTTTTTCATGATCGGACGGTGGAGGGTGACGCCACGTGGCAGGTTTTGCATGCCTTGACGGAAAAATTGAGTAGGTCCCATCACAGGTCTAGGGCTTTAAACGAATGAGATCGTGACACGTGTTGTTGTTTTGGTTGGATAGATTCTAGTGCCAGCTAAGAAAAAAATGTGTAAATGTGGGAAACAGCTAGACATTGTATATGCGGATTTCGGATAAATTGACTATCTGAACATTCACCTTGTTATCGAGGATCGAAGATCGTAAGGAAAGTAAGGTCTCGGTGTGCTGAGTTGGCGGGACGGCATGAGTTGGACAGCAGTTGTACATGTGAAAAGGAATATTATTTTATTAATTTGGAGAGAAATATGAAGAGACAGGATGCTTATGCTTATGCTTTGCTGTACAATTCCCTTGCTTTCTTCTTTCTACTCAAAATCATACATACTTGAATTATCGAACGTCTATCGAAAACAGTCTACTATTATATCATTTCGTTGGTACTTACCGTTCGAAATATTTTTTATCATACACTAAAATTTATTTTATTTTACTCGAGAAAACATAAAGTGGACCAGCAAGGAGACAGCGGGGATGTGTCAGAAACTTTAATGTTTGTATTTTTAATTAATGTAGAAACATTAGAAAAGACAGTGAACTTGTACTACTATTCAATTATTAAACTGGTCACGGGTTACAATATTACAAAAATAATCCTTTCTATTTCAAGGTAAGTTCAAAATAGTCCAAAAGTAGTGAACAATTTTAATTTAAGGATATATTCCTTAATCTTGCGATTTAGAGTTTGATATATACCTTCTTATAAAAGTGGTATATATATACCTTCTATTGTTATTCACAAATGACCTCATACCAAAGACACAATTCTGACCCTGGCTCTGATTGGAGACTCGACCTTGAACTTAACCTTGCCTAAGAGCTTGATCCTCGACGTAACCTTTAATTCGGAACTCTACAATCGATTCTAACATGATTAGGAATCGACGCTAACTCGAACATAACTGTGACCAATAATTCTGAATTAAGATAGAAGTCCATATTTTGAATCAGGGTCCGACCATGAGCTCGAGTTGGGATCAGGAGTCAGGTAGTCGAGTACTAAGCCATAATCAGAAGTCAGGAGTCGATAGTCAGGCTCAAGGTCGGGGGTAGGGAATTGGATCTTGGTCAGGTTGAAGTCAGGTCCTGAGTCGAGATCAGTTGAGTTTCAGATTGAGAGTTTAATTCTGAATTAGGATCAGACTCTGGGTTTGAGTTGAGATTGTATCAGAATTATGAGTCGGATCTCGAATTGAGGTCGGAAGTCTAGTTTAGGGTTGGGGTCATGGTCAATCCCCGAGTAACTGATTAAGATCAAGAATCGAGTCTTGAATCAGATAATAAGGTTGAAAGGGAGTTTTTAAAATATTTCATTTTTCTTAAATTATACTCAAACATATAGGATTATTTTTGTTATTTTCTTGGTCACGGGTTGTAGAATGAAATCGAACAAGAATACTGACCAAAAGGTAATATTTTTAGTCCCAACCAAAGTAACACTGTTTTTAAGGCAATTTTTTTGAACCTTTTTGGCCTCCATATTTGTCTCCTACGCCACCCTTCTTATTCTTTTCCCATGATCTTTTATGTGTGTTGGAAGAAAATTTTAGAATAACGATAAAATTATTTTTAATCAGTACATGATCGGATTGTGAATTGATAATACTATAGTATATAATTTTTTGTTTGTACTTTCTTAATCTTTTCTTTAGGCGGGAGTAGAGTGGTAGCCCATATAGACTAGTAATAAAAGAAATCCGACATTTGGATAAGACATAATATATAAACATGTCTTTTAATTTAGCCTTACATGATAATTATGTCCCCCAATTTTGAATGTACACAAGCAAACACTTAAAATTGTATAAAGTTGAACAAATAGACATATGTATCTTACGTGACGTCCTACATAGCAATTTCACATCTTATGTGACGTTCTATATATATTATGTCATGTATGACACATGTGTCAACTCGTTTAATTCTACACACGTTTAAGTACCTATCTTGTGGACACCCAAAATTAAAGGAAATATATGTCAACTGAAGTTAAGTTAAAGGGTGCATTAATATATTATGCCTTTAAATAAGCAAAATCGATCTAAGTTTGAAATTTATGAATTTTTATAACAATTGAGTTGATAATCAAATATTATCTACGTTTACCAAATATTTTCTTATGTATATAAGATTTATTATTAAATTATCGTAAATTCATATGTTACTCTCTGAATCTGACCATGCTTCAATATTGCTCAATTAGTAAATGAGAAAAGAGATGTACAGATATATGTACAACAAGAAAAGTAAAATGCTCATAAATATAAGAGTGAAAGTATAGAAAAATTAGGCAGACATTAATTTGATAATAAATTCAATAGCATTACTGTTCAACGTAAAATGAATGTGTGAATATATATATATATATATATAGCGTGTTTGTCACGTTTCAATCGAGACATCTGATTAAGGGTGAAACAGTTCCACCACTGTACTACAATCCATGTTGATAGTGTTTTGTTCTTTAACGAGCTTTACACAACATAAAAAAGTGATTCTAAATATGAAATAGTTAAAAATACAGATACAAGCGGGCACACAAAAAAAATGGAGAAAGAGGTGTCCCTATGAATACGATGAGATAAATAAAACTTTTCCCTTAATTAGAGATTTTACATTTAAATTTTATAAAACGAACTTTTGATACCAAATGTTTTTTAAATATCTTTAATAAATTTTATAATGCGTAAATTTGAATTACTGCTATCTGTAATATTAGATGAATATATAACACATAAAATAGAGGGTAAAAAATAGTTTCTCATATCTTATTGTGAAAAAATTGAATGATTATAGTGGGAAATATAATGATTAATTATTGGAACAAGGATATGCATTATCCTTTAAGAAAAATAATAAAATTACGCTACTTGTGCATTGGATTATCATCATAATTAATTGTCCATTGGTGCATTAGATTATCGTCAAGCACAACTAATTATGGTGCCTAACAAATACAATTTTCTTTGACTTCTTATTCGATGGTCACTAATCATTTAATTGTAAGGTTCAATTAATTTAAATCCGAATTGGAAAGTTTCATTCTGAGAGGCAAAATATTTTATCATAAGCGACTTTACACCTAAAATTTGAACTCAAAATATCTGATCAATTTTTTTTAAAAAAAGTACTTATTAATCCATCACAACTTTAATTTGATGCCTAACAACTACGTACAATTTTTTCTAATTTCCTCCTTGATGTTTAATTTAGTACCTGCTTTGGAGCTCAACTTATCTGAATTTTCATAGGAATATTTTACTTTCGAAGGTAAAGCATTCTGCATATTCGTATTATAAGCGATATCATATTTAAAACTTTAATTCAAATCTTCTCATTGAAAATATATATAGAAATACTTATCAATCTACCGTAATTTTTAATTTAGTGCCTAACAAATACAATAAACAACTGGAATTAGGTAATATACGTGACGTAACTAAACTTTAAATTTAATTAATATATTGTTAACTTAGTTGAAGCCATGTCTCTTTCATGTATTCACTTAGAGATTAAGGAAACTTCTAAAGTAGATTTGGTCCATAACTTCTACTAATTAATTAATTAATTAATTTAATTAGTTGCTAGTAGTAGTAGCCTAGGTAGGTTACCTTGTGTTTAGGGATATATGAAAAGTAGTTATGTCAACTAATCTTAATAAAATCAGTCATCAACATTTTAAGTTAATTGAATCAGTCATTAATATTTGCATTAAAATACGTTATGTGTCTATACTTAGTTATATTTGATATTTATATTAAGGCCCCGACAATTTAGATTTCGTTGTATAAAGTTCATTTGAAAAAAAAGTTGCACCCTAATAATTTATTTATTTTCAAATTCGAAACTCAAAGCCAAAATCTCTGATTAAGTATAAAGAGACTTATTATCCCACCACGATCATTGATCGAACTGACTACTTGAACTATATTAATATTGATGATACATAATCATGTAGCAACTAATCATACAAGAAGTTTGATATAATTTATTTGTGTATGTGGTGTATTTTTAACCTCTCCTTTTCTTTTTTTAAAAAGTATAGAGATTTATTCATTAGTAAAAAAAAGACAAAACCTTAACAAAAATTGGATTGTGTAGAATTGAATCACAAATTAATTGACCAACACGGGTTGTGGTGCACTGGTGGGAGTGTTTCACCCTTAACTAGAGGTCTCGGGCTCGAACCCTGGGTATGGAGAAATTCCTATTGGGAGCGCCACCCCCGAATGGGCCCTGCTGAGCGCGATCCAAATTTAGTCGGAGCTCCAATGTGGGCTTCGAACACCGGGTGGGAAACCAAAAAATAATAATCACAAATTAATTGTAATTCAATTGATAACGAATAAAGTGAATTCTTGATTCATAGTGATCATTTATTTGATAATAGACTCGTAAGTGACGAGAGAAGAAAGATAAATAGTTTAATTCACACATTTAAACGAAGCAGAACTACAATAACAATATTATATTTACGGTAATCTCATAAGTGAAGTCTGACAAGTGACAACTCTCCTTCCGTGTATATATATATATATGAATATGATTTTGAAAAGAATTGGAGTTGGAATTTAATTTTGTACTAACAAACTACATGCCAAAATTATTATATTTGAAAACCATTTGTACTACATAACCAAAAAAGTAAGATGCCCATCAATATAAGAGTGGAAATTCAGAAAAATTAGGTAGTTGTCAATTTAATAAATTCAATGGCATTGTACAAAGTAGTAGTAAAATTTAATATGGTATGTGTACAACACTTTTCAACTTATCCAATAATAATAATAACAATAATATAAGAGCTAGTTTTAATACTTTTTCAACTTTATGTTTCTTAAATTGATCTTAATTAATATTAATAATTAATAGAAGAATCACCAAAAAGAGAAGTCACTTGTTAACAAAAATTGTTGTACTATCAAATAATTAAATTATGTTCCATAAGTTAATTCATTAAGAAAAACTTCAAAGTATTTTTTTAAAAATTATTTTGACCTCACAAACTAAGTAAAAACAATTGATAGGAAACACATCAATAAAAATGAATATATTGAATCTCTTTTAACTTTTTTTTAATGTATTTTCTATTTAATATTTTTTAATGATAATAATTCTGACTCCACCACTAATTTAAGTCTTCTGATCCGCATTATTGTTCATTTTTTTTCTTGGAAACTAAGAAAGTGAAGAGAAAATAAATACATAAGGTTGCTTCTAAGCCAATATATATATATATATATATATATATAT
>JAJOOO010015951.1:0-43310 GCA_029582685.1 Solanum piurae | reverse complement strand
CAAAAGGTGCACAAAAATACAAAAAAAATGAGTTCAGGGGGGTAATAGGACCCTAGTTAAGTTTAGGTGTGTCTCTGGGATTTCGGTCATAGTCTAGGGGGTACTTATGCATTATCCCTTAAATTAATAACGTGCTTTATCACTTTTATTAGAGCAAGGGCATTATTGTCTTAACGTAAAAAAGACGAACTTCCCGGTCATGTAAATCTAAAATCTAAAATCTAAAGAGTGGGAGACCCAAAAAAGCATTTGAATAATCTGCAGCAAATATATAAATAGTAGCACCAAATACATGGGGCAGCAGCAGCAAAGATCTGGAACGCCATGGAAGTAGCAGAAGGAGCTCGCCACAGCCTGACAGCCAAAATTCCCTATTCCTCCCTCACCGTCGATCATTCTCTCTCTATTACTCATCTAAAGCCTAAAATCGTGTATGTTTGGATTTCCGCTTTATGTGAATTGAACAGTTTTTCAATTTTGGATGCTGGCTTTAGATTTTGATTTGATATGTTGTGGTTGTGCTATTTAGGCATGCACTAGCGTTTTGTTTAAGTAGTACTTAAATGATAATACTCCATTTGTCTGATTTTGTTTGGTACTTTTTCAATTTTTGTTACCTTTCTATACTTTAAAACTTATGTGTTTTGCTTTTGACATGACTTGTTATAAGTTTATTTATGTCAATTTATGTGCCAAAAGCCTTATTTTGTCTCTTTACTTTGTGTCCAATTAAACCAAGACAAACAAATTGAGACAGAGGGAGTAGTAGGATTGATGGATGTCTTGTCAATCTCTTTTATGTTAGTATGATTTATGATTTGAGTTGAGTTGATATATTGGTTAAAAATAATATGTTGGATTAACATTGCCTCAGTTGTGATTCCAGTGTAAAATGGTTGACTTTACCTAAGCTCTATCGTTTATTGTTCTCTTCAGCTTGTTAGTGAGACATGATATAAAAGCTTCATTTTCCTACTTGTTGAAATGATCAAAAGACATTTCAGTTGTAGATTTTTAGAGTATCAATCCTTGTTTATGTTATGAAAACCAAAATTCTAATTTTGGATGTATTGAATTAGTATTTTCTCATTTCAAAGTATTTCACTTGCTCCAAGAGCATAGTGCACCATTTTGGCGTTTAAATATGAATGGAATGTTAACCGACACTACTATGAGATGTAGTGAGTGCATGAATTTATCTGTAAACATAGCATGATGGCAACATTGTATCATTTGAGGGATGGACTTTTAGTTTTAAGGATAATCAGAATACAAGATTATGCTCTTTTAAAAACTTCTACTTATTCCTCGAAGGGAGTGGCCTAGTGGACGTAGAGTTGGAGTGACAACTTTGGAAACCAAGGTGGAACCCTAGCGAAAGCGATAATAGGTGAATTATTTCCATTTGTCTAAGCCTCGGTAGGTGTAGTAGGTGGCAACATGTATCCAGTGAACTAGTCGAGGTGCATATGGTTGTCAAGACACCGTCATTGTAAAGAAAAAGGTCTTAGGTGTTCCTCTGGTTATTGCGTAATAAGTATATGTGAGATTAAATGGGACATGATTTAGCAGGTTGATGCAACTTGTATGTAAAATAGATGTATTGTAAATTTTTTCTTCCCACACTCAGAAGTATATTTAGCATATGCATGCACCTGTATATTGAGGCTAATTTTTGTTCTTCCTCTTCTATTTCTGAAATTGGTTTGAAACTGTGCAGAGAACTGTGCAAGGACTTGTTCAACCAATGGTCAAAACTAGATGGTTCTCACTTCTCTGTAGAGACTGTGTCTGGTGGCATCACAAATCTATGTACGTATTTATTTTCTTTGAATTTGCAATTTTTAGCACTCATTTGCATCCCAAACATATCATTCTAAAATTGTGTATATGATATGTACTATCCTATGACAAAAAGAATGATTCTTACTGTTAAAATCTTTATTGCTCAGAAAATTTTAAAACTAAACATATCAGCTTAAGATTGTAGTATGTCCTAACAATATTCTATTTATTTCTGCAGTGCTAAAAGTATCTGTAAGAGAAGATGATGGAAAGCATGAAAATATGACAGTTAGGTTATATGGTCCAAATACTGAATATGTCATTAACCGTGAACGAGAAATGCAGGTTAGTTTCAGAGGCTTCGGTTGATTAATTTTGTTCCGTGCATTAGTCCTATCATATGGAGCGGTAACAGTTGACTTTTGAGTAATTTAAGTCAACTACGCTTGGGTTATCTGTTTTTTTTTTTAACTTCAAGGTTATTTGATCTGTCAAACTAGTGTTTGTATCTTCTCCTTTCCCCACAAAGGATGTTATGTGGATGTCAACTTGCAGTGTAGCTTCATTAATCATTAGGTGTTATTTCTGCTTATCTCGTCCTTAATGTTAGTAGGATTGTTTCCAAAAAGAGTATGCATAGACTTCACATGTGAGTCTTTTACTCTTATACACTGGGGCAAATAAGCCAGTCAACCTCCAAAACATTTTGAAATCTACGCCCTCTATCTAAAGAAGAAGAACAGTGTTCAGACTATGAAATTTACTTACGATCTAGACATTGATTCCTCAGTATTACAAAAAATAAAGCTTCCATATCTAAAAGCTATATAGAAGTACAATAAATAATATGTTATATTCAAGAATATATATGTAATGTTCAAAAAATTGTTGCTAAAGAAAAAAGTTACTCTCTCCAAATAGCGGTTATGTATTTTGCCAAGTTAATGGGGGACTTCACCTTTGTTTTACAATTTACTTTAAAATTATGTTTTGTTCAAAGTGAGGGGAAGAAGAGGGGGAGGGACTAGTTGAGTTATTTTTTCCGGAGAAAGTATTTTGGAGTCCTAGTATCTGCACATTTATATCACAAAATCTGTGTCCATGCTTAATTATAAATATCTTTCTCAATAATTATTGTAAGGAGTTGTACATCTACCATTAGGCATGAAGTCAGCTGTTTGATTCTAGATGTTCTGATTGATGTTATGCAAGTTTACTTTTGTTCTTGATATATATTTACTGTCAGGATTTGACTACATAGGTCTAAGCTTTTTGTGATCAGTTAGTATGTTATTTCTTGCATAAGTTTCGATGAATGTCTCCACTCTCCTCTTAACTTTAAAGTTTTATTTATTCAGTTCTTATAACTGTGGCCATGTCCATGAATCATACACACTTCATGATTGTTAAGTACTGTCTTTAGGCGATTCAACACCTCTCAGAGGCTGGGTTTGGTGCCAAGTTGCTTGCAGTATTTGGGAATGGCATGGTTCAGTCATTTATTGATGCACGTACTTTAACACCCCCAGGTAGGGATTTAATCAGACTTCCACTTGTAGCTTATATGTAGTAGAGACTATTCGTGGTTTTGTGTAAATAGCTTTTGGCTACCTTCGAGACTTCATTTTTCCTTTGTGATTTTAGAATTTTTTATGTGTTTCCCTTTCCTATTTAGAATTATTTAGGACTAGGCATCAGAAAATCTGGGAAGAACATTCTATTTCAAAAAAAATAATCTGGGAAGAACAAAATTAAGAAGTAAACTATATTCTTATAAAAAAAGTAAACTCTCTATCTCTCTCTAACTATATATATATATATATATATATATATTATTATTATTATTTTTTTTATTTTTTTTGAGATCAAGCATTAAGTGATGTCAAGAGCAGCACTTAAGAATGCACTGCAATTACACCAAAAAAATAGAAACTAAAGCAACATCAGGAAAAGCTAAAACCCTGATACCATTTCTAAATTACACCAGAAAGCTATCAATGTGATGCAATCAGATCTAACTTTCGAAATAGTGTTTTCTTGCCCTGTAAAGAATCTTTTATTCCTTCGTTTTTAACTACACCTCCAAATGCAAGAAGGTATGGTGTTCCAAGTCTTCATTAAGTGCTTAGTCAGTCCTTACCTGTTATAGCTGAAAAGAAACTTTTAAACTGTTCTTGGCATAACCTGTTTCAGTCCCAATAGATTGACATCTTCCAAACATGTAAAGTGAAAGTCGAGTGAAGGAACAACCAATTGTTTGATTCTGATTCTTCTCAACACATGTAACATCTATTGGCTGATTGTATCCTCCTTATTAGTAGATTATCTTGAGTGAAGCATGATTCTTTGGTTATTAGCCACAGAGGAACATCACATTGACTGGTGCATATGTTTTGTAACCCTTAATCATTGTCTCTGAGTATTATGATTGTTCCTTCTGACTGTAGCTCGAGTTAACAGTAAATGATTCATTTCCCTGACCTTTCAAGTTGTTGATTGTTAGAATAGTAATAGGTATATACAATCCTACTTAGAATAGGAATAGGAATATTAATAGTAATAGGAATAGTATATAATGTCCTACTTAGAAAGGACTTGTATTGTAGTGTCCTAGTTGGAAAATGTGTCTATTGTAGTGTCCTAGTTGGAAAATGTGTCTATTGTAGTGTCTATAAATAGGGTCTCTCTCTAATAATGTAAAAGTAACAATTCAATAATATTCTTCCCTTATATTTCTCACATGGTATTAGAGCCTCTACGATCTTGGTAAACAATCAAAGAGCTTCCGCTACCGGCGGGCGGCTATTACCCATATATGCTGCCCGTCTGGCCAACGATTATGTTAGCAAAAGTTGTAGCACCGTGCTATCTTTCCGGTGACTACTTTTTCATATTTAATTTGTGTAGCACTGTGCCATCTTTCCGGCGACTACTTTTTCGTAATTAATTTGTTTAACACCATGCCGTCATCCCGGTGACTACTTTCTCATGTCGATTTGTGTAGCACCATGCCATCATTCCGGTGACTACTTTTTCATATCCTATATGTGTAGCACTGTGTCATCATTCCGGTGACTACTTTCTTATATCTACTTTGTGTAGTACCGTTCCATCTTTACGGTGACTACTTTTTCATATTTAATTTGTGTAGCACCGTGCCATCCTTCCGGTGACTACTTTCTTTTTTTGCATATCTTATTTGTGTAGCACCGTGCATCTCTCCGGACTACTTTTCATATTTAATTTGTGTAGTATTGTGGATTTTTCCGAACTACTTTCTCATATCTGAGTTGCATAGCATTGTGTGTCTTTTCGGTGACTCCTCAGATGCGATTTGCGTAGTTCCATTCGTCTTTCCAGTGACTCTTCAAATCTGATTTGCATAGGGTTGTGCCATCATTCCGATCCTACCCATATAATTTCTCTTTTTCGGTAGGGTTGTGCCATCATTCTGACCCTACCCATATTATTTCTCTTTTTCAATAGGATCGTGCAGTCAATCCGACCTTTCCTATATAATTTTTATTTTCCAGTTGGGTCGTGCCATCATTCCGACCCTACCCATATGATATTACTCTCTCTGTCCCAATTGATGTGACTTTCCTTTTTAGTCAGTCCCGAAAAGAATGACACATTTCTATATTAAGTAACAATTTAACTTTAAAATGTCTATTTTACCCTTAATGAAATTATTTATAGCCACACAAATTTCTATTATTCATTTTAGTCCACAAATTTTAAAAGCCTTCCTTTCTTTCTTAAACTCCGTGCCGAGTCAAACTACCTCACATAAAATGGGACGGAGGGAGTATTTGTTAGATTGTGACCACTTTTAGCCATCAAATCTAATACTGACATATGAGCATGTTCCAACCAGTTTTTCGATGATTTTCTTATTTAACATAGACTCGTCTATTGATTCCAACACGATCCATATACTTGATACTAGATTTTGAGCACTCTCCTGCTACCGTTGCATTGTGAAGAAGTCTATATGGAGCAACCACCTAATTTTGTTTCTTAGGGGGAATTTAGTAGCCTTGTATGTTGATTACGTAAGTCACTCTATGGTCTGAAATAGCCTGTGCAAGCTTGGATTGGGAAGTTCAACACTAATTACACTCTGTGTTTTATCGGCATTATGCATCAAATCCAGTATTTCATGAGAAGACTAAGTACATTGAGATTGACTGTCAATTTTGTGAAATCGAGTGATCAACTTGCAGATATCTCACCAAGCTTCTCATCGGTCCTCGTATTAATTATATTTGTAACAAGCTAGATTCATATGATTTGTATGCACTAGCTTGAGGGGGAGTGTTATAATAGTAATAGGTATATACAATCCTACTTAGAATAGGAATAAGAATAGTAATAGTAATAGTAATAAGAATGATATATAGTGTCCTACTTAGAAAAGGATTGTATTGCACTGTCCTAGTTGGAAAAGGTGTCTATTGTAGTGTCTATAAATAGGGTCTTTCTCTAATAATGTAAAAACAACAATTCAATAATGTTCTTCCCTTCTATTTCCCACATTGATCTTCATTGTTATTAAGACATTGGAATGTAGATAAAAAGCTGAAAAAATCTGCAATCACTCTGATTTCCCATTCATTAGGATTTCTTCTGAAAGTGATGTTCCAAATGTTTCCCTCCCTGCTTTGGACTAGTGTAAAGTTGGTGTCCTGTGAAAGGTTAAAAAGAGTAAGAAATGCATTTCTTAGAGAATAGTGTCCTAGTCAATTATTTCGCCAGAAAGAGACTTTTCTTCCATTCCCTATCTTGATTTCTATATCCTGTGAAAAACGTAGCATGGTGCTCGAATATTTCTCCCCACACCTATTCCTTGTGGTGGTCTGGTGGAGCGCCCGTCTTTGAACACCACATGTTCTCTTGACCAAACTACTCTGTGATAGCCTTCCTCCTTAGAACATTGATTTCAACATTATTTCTTCTTAGCCATTTCATCAAAAGGCTCCTAATTTGTACTCTTAAGTTCTTGATGCCCAACCCCTGGGAGGATATAATATGTATTCAAACCCAATAGCTAAGCTCAGACCCTGTATATGTGTTAAAATATTCAGTAAATAGTATAAATAATAGATTTTAAATTCAATAAATTGAATGAGCTGTGGTAGGTTTACGCACTCGAACCAATAAAACATAAATCTGGATCCGCCTCTGCCTGAGCCTTCTTTATAGAGACGATGCTGTACTAAACTAGGTTGAAATAACCTTCTATTGCCTTCCATGGGAAATTTCTCCTTAACTAGTCAATTCTCGTTTTCACCTTAACATGCATTGGGAACAAAGACATAATATATGTTGGCATTGAATCCAACACATTATCATTATGATTCAAGTGCCCCCTAGAGAAAGGTTTTTTTCTTCTAGCTGGATAAACTCATTTCACATCTTTTCACCACCTCCTGCTATATAGTTATGCTTTATGTTTTTCCCCTAAAGACAGATCCAACTAAACCATTGGAAGACTTCCCGCTTGACAGCCAATTATAGTTGTCATGCCTTGTAAATCTCACACTGAGTTGACTGGAATTAACCTGTTTTGACCAATTGACATGAAGTCTTGAGACTGCCTCAAAACACTCAATAAATATCAAGTACTAAAGTTGACATGCTGCTGGTTCAGGAAATATGAGAGTATCATTCACATATTGATGATGTGAAATGCTTAGTACATTTTGTTTGCCCTCTGTTCACCTTGAAGCCCTTGAACCATCTTTTATTAACAGAGAAAACACAACATTCTACTAGAACACTATAACCTACTAGGTCAAACTCTCTATGCCAATTTATCTAAAGGTTCGTGAAAAATAGAGTACCTACTAGTTATGGACTTCTAGGAAACCCTAATCTAAAGTAAGATACATTCTCAGAAGTCCCTGTGTAGTTAAATTCGTCGAAGAGTGAAAATGAACATTGAGTTTATAATCTGCAATCCTCCTTCATCCTATACTGTGATGTTCCCCATTGGTTTTCATTTGGTGCTAAGAGAACTTCCTGTATTTAGTCAAACCATCAAAAGAAAATTTATTCCCTTAGGTTTAAGGCTTGACTTCCAGACTCTGTAGCTGCTTTTATATGACCAATTATTTAAGCCAAATAAAAAGTTCCCTTTATGATACATAAATAATTTTCTGATGTAGTGGGGAAAGCCCCATAAACTAGTTGTTAACAAAAAGTAAAAACCTACACAAAAAGAATATTTTCTACGAATGGGACCTAATCATGTCATCTATACTAACAAGAATTATGGGTGGCACCAAATATTGGTCAAAAATAAAAGGCATATGCACTATACTGTACTAACTCATTTCCACCCCTTCAAATGTTCTCTTGTTCCTCTTTAAAGGAATCCACATAAGGGCCGGAAAGGGATACATCTGGTAATAAATAGTCCATATCATATGCTTGACATGCTTTGTCCATGGTTTTAGCTGTTGTCGTCGTTAGATCTCTTAAAGAATGTAATATTGATTGGTCCATTTTGAAGAAATAAAAAGATCTTCTTGTTCCTCAATCTTCCGAGAATACGGCGGATGCTGATCATTACATAGGCTGGAATTGCTTTTATAATTAGCAACCAAGATGTGCATAAAAGATATGTGAGCTTCCATGATAATTAATTATCCCGTGCCTTTCATTTTTCACTGGCCTTGTCGATCTTCCTTTGTATAAAATCGTACTCTTCAAGATTCATCTTCTTTGCGTAATTAGCATAATCATTTTATCATCTATCTGTGTGTCTGCCTCTCCTCCTTCTGAAGTAGTTTAATAGAAAAGAAGTTGGTGGTTTGAATCTTATAGAACTTGTCCACAAACTAGGTTGAGAACAGCACGTTTAAATAGTAAGGAGAGCTTTGTAAGCTCTGTAACAGGACTAGAGTTTAACACGACAGTTGCCTTTGAGTCCTTTCATCAACAGATCTTGTTTGACCTGTTGCACTTACATGTAAGTTTATTGTATCACAGGGTTGTTGAAATAATTTTCTGGCACTCTGTTTTTCAGGGAGACCTACATTATTCACTTTTCCCCTACCTCTTGGTGTTATTTTTATATGCAAATTAGTTGTCATTTTCTTGTTACTTCTTCAACAGACATGAAAAACCCAAAGCTTGCTGCTGAAATTGCAAAGCAACTCCGAAAGTTCCATCAGGTGGAAATTCCGGGCTCCAAAGAACCTCAAGTATGGAATGATGTGCTCAAGTTCTTCAAGAAAGGTCCATCCTTTATTGAACATTCTCCAGTGATATTATATAAATGAGACGTCATTTTCCCTGAATTGGTTGATATGTATGGATCCCTCATCCCTCTAGTCTCATAGACTGTGGAACGCTTGTACTGGATTAACTGCTATGACGAAAGATCCATCTCAAGCCCGAGTGTTTTTCCATTTTTACAGCATCAACTCTCCAATTTGATGATGGCGAGAAGAAGATAAAGTATGAGACAATTTTGTTCCAGGAAGTTCATAATGAAATCATAGATCTCAAGGTAGTCCCACCTCTCATGACATGTAGTTGATTATTATTCTATTTATTATTTGCTGTTCACCTGAGGGGAGGAGATTCTCCCAATATCTTCTCCATAACAGTGCAAATTTCAGACCTACAAGCATTTAACATTTTTCTTAATCTGTATTATGTTAGTTTGCTTTCACAGATATGCTAATTTGAAACCATCTGTTAGCAATTTTTCCTTAACCCTTTTTGGAGAAATCAATTGCTTTAAGATGTTCAACACGTCATTTCCCCAAGTTAACTGTTGTTTTTCTCTTGTTATCTTGCTGGAGAGATCTAGGCATCTCCTATGGCAGCTACGAAAACCTTCAAAGAACTTTTAGGTGTTGACTCATCTTCCATCATACTATGGTTCAGACTGCTTCAAATTGGATGACTTTGTCTACGTATTTCCATGTTACATCTTTCTTGTAGTTAAGCACAGCCAAAGTTGGCACAAATGAAATGTTGTAGGTTTCAAAGTCGAGGGATTCTTATTTTCCACATAAGGTGCATCTTTCTTGGCTTTACTGTGACAATAATTTTGAACTTAATAAACCTGAAATATATTGGAAGTTAAGTTGAGGTTTCTTTAGGATAAATTTACCTGCTTAACTACTACTACCTCAGTAAAGCGGATGCTATTGAAAGTTATTTGGTATTGGGCCAGAATGGCATTGTATTAAATAGCTTCATGTATTAAATGGATATATCTCTTTGTTTCAAAAGTGACGTGCAATTCTGGAACAGGAATTGACTGACCGTCTTAACGCCCCGGTGGTGTTTGCTCACAATGACTTACTCTCTGGAAATCTGATGCTTAATGAGGATAAAGGTACTTGTGATCTAGCTTTTCATGTATTTACATCTTGATTGAGGTATTTTTTTCTGTCATGACATTTTCAATTAGAAATTCTCCAGCGTCTCCGCGGTCATGATATAATTCAATAATCTCGAGATGCCTTTTCATCTGTTGGAGAAGAAAACCCTACCATTTAGATCACTTAATTGGTTCTGCACATTGCGGACATCCTATTTGGTATTACTCATGCAAATTTTTATGCTTGTGATCATATATTGGGTCACTATTGTTTGTTTGTCTTTCTCAAGGTTTTATGTTTAGTAAGGGAACTAATTTTCTCTGAAGTGACTCGTATTCTCTTGTGATAAAGACTCAACATAAGTCCTTGGATGAACTTTATCAGGTCACTCCTGCTTTCATTTATGTTCTTCATTTGAAAAACTTTCCATATGATTAATAACGTCAAATCAAATAGTCTATCCCATTAAAATAATGTATCTGAATGATTTCTTATTTTCTTCAATCTGATTTTTACATTGCATCAAATGGTTGACATTTCTAAAGTTGATCTTGGTGTCTGTTGTCATATTGGAAAACTGCTTGATGAGTTTGTTCTTAGTTACAATTAAATGCTGAACTTAACTGTTTGTACTAACCTCGTTTCCGTTTATCAAAATCCAGAAAAGCTGTATTTCATTGATTTTGAGTATGGATCCTACAATTACAGGGGATTTGACATAGGGAATCACTTCAATGAATATGCTGGCTATGATTGTGATTACAGCTTGTATGTTGCGTCTCCCTCTCTGCATCTCTTTCTTCATGTCCTCAGTCCTCTTCTTTCCCTCTATCTTATGGTGATATTTTGTTGAAAATGATTTACTTATATAATAGATGGTTCTATATGTAGATATCCAAGTAAGGATGAACAGTTTCATTTCTTCAGGCACTATTTGGATTCTGACCAACCGAATGAGGTAAATGAGGAAATATGTCAACTTCTTATACTTAATTTTGCATGTTGTATAGCTAGGATGGAACTTGTGTAGTGCTATTATTTCCGAAACAATTATTTAGCCCAAAAAAAACAATCAGAAACACTCCCAACATTACAGAGGAGATAATACAGCAAACTCGACGGAGAAGTTTTATGGGTGGAAAGCATTTGTGCAAAACAATCTCTGAGAAGGCATAGTCTAATTGACCAAAAATAAAGGTTTTAAGATAGTATCATGATTTAGTGCCTGAGAGGAGTTGAAAGACTTTCTTCCCATCAAGTTTGGAAGGATTAATAAAAAAAATTCACCAGTGAGAGCTTTACATGCCCCCTATTGATGTTTCACCACAGAGCTTATACGTGCCACCAATTGATGTGTTGAAAATAATAGGCCCTTTAATACCCTTGTCCTGATAGTGTACCTAGCCAATCTTGTTTTCTGGAACATAACGACATTGCTTCTATATGCGCGTTTGTCGCTCTTGTGGGTTTGTTGGGTGAAATCATGAGATTACAACTTGAAACGCTACTGTAGTACTGTCTGGCTACCAAATAGAAAACAGTTGAACTTAAACATCAGTAATTGCTAGTATATCTAAGTTAATTTTGATGACAGGTATCTGACAAGGACCTTGAAGCCTTATATGTCGAGACCAGTAGTTACATGCTAGCTTCACACCTATACTGGGCTCTCTGGGCTTTGATCCAGGTACTGATATATTATGCTATATTTTAGATGCAGTCCGAAGAATGCCAAAAATAATCTCACATTTTAATCTTTTTGTTCTGGTTATTCCTAGGCGAAAATGTCACCCATCGATTTTGATTACATCAGTTATTTCTTCCTGCGCTATAATGAATACAAGAAGCAGAAGGAGAAAGTCCTCTCTTTAGCCAAGTCATATCTCTCGAAACCCGAGCTGGGTAAATGATTCATGTAACACAGTTCCAAACTCTTGAAAGCAGAAGGAGAAAGTCATCTCTTTAGCCAAGTCATATCTCTCAAAACCCGAGCTGGGCGAATGGTTCATGTAACACAGTTCCAAACTCTTCAAAGCTGTCAATCGACACAAACATTTTGATCTCATTTGTTGCAAAGTAGAAATAGTTGCTGCTGTAGTCAAGTTGGACTGTGCAAAATAATTGTTTCTTTCTTCCAGAAAGCATATTAAAGTGTTTTGTAATACTCAAAATTCATCGCTTGAAGTTTGAACACGAAATATATTTTTGAAACCAAGGATCTGAACTTACCCGTTTTTTATTTTAAAATGTCATATATCTATTTCTTTTCACGTGTTGATGTCATGTTGATGTCAACGTCCACCCTTTTCCTCCTATATGAAATACTCTAAATGATATCAAAGAGTAACTGAGCAATGTCTTCGTTGAAGGACTACTTCTTTCTTGATACCATTAAAGTATAATATACTCTTGTGGTATGAATGAGTAATTGAGTAGTGTTTTCATTGAGGTTTGCTTCAGTCCTTCGATTAGATTACTCGACCATCCATGATACCATTATAGTATATCTACATACCGTTGTGGTATCATTGAGGTATGTTTCAATTTTTCAATATTTTAATTTAAAAATCTTTTTTAAAAAGAGTCATAATTTAGATACAATTTTTTTTTTTTAAAATTGCAAAAAGAGAAAAAAATTATAAAAATATATTTTCTACTAATTTAGAGTTTAATAAATAAAATTGTGCCTTTAATCTCTTAATTGTTTCTTATTTATTTCTTAAAAAAGAGCTCAATCCTATATGATATCGATAGGGTATCAATATACCAACAAAACATCATAGAGGATTAAGTTCATTTCTATATGACATTGATATGGTATCAATATACCGACAAAGTATCACATATGATTAATTCGTAGTGATGCTGACATCATGTTGACATCATGCATGAAATAAGAAATGAAAAAGTGGGGCAAGCGGATAAATAGTTTGGGATATGGATCCATTAAAAATAAATAATTTGAATTGGATCCAATTTGGATAAATAGTTTCACAACTGAATCTATTTGGTATAGACGTATAGTTTTCTCTATAAATAATTTGAATTGGATTCAATTTGGATAAATAGTTTCACAAATGAATCTATTTTTGTTAATCTGTTGATGCCAAAACAAGTCAATTTGCCTTGTAAGTCTGCCAAGATAACATAATCCCTTGCCCCAAAAGTAAAAAAGAGAAGAAAACGTGAAGTGTAGGAGCTCATTTTTGCTTACTAATTTCACTATTGCTTAGCATGTTTCCAACATCATGGTAGTAGTTACATATATAATAACAGAAACATGAATATTCATTAATTAATTTTATTGTGTACTACGCACTTGCACTTGTAAAACAATGTTTAAAAGATGCATTTGAGTTTCAAAATAAGAATTAAAGAGAAAGTATAAGTATTTACATTAAAATGATGTATATATAGCGATCCTATACTAGTGAAATTATGTACAAAATATAGTAGTAGTTTGAATAATATTTTTATTTTACTAGAGTGTTAAGTATCTGGTTAACAAAAATTCAAGTAGCTTAGTTGGTTGGTTATCAAAATTCTCACCTTGTTGGTGAGGGTTCGATTCCTCATATTGTAATCTCCTCTTCATGGAAGCTATTTGTTTTTCTTAAATTTATACTCCGTAATACTTTATTATTATATATAAATTTCTTATTTATCATTTCCCTTTTTAAAATAAAATAAAATTCACTTAGTTAAATGAACAATAATATTAAATATGCTATATTAGTGTGTTGCCTATAAAAATTTCTAAAGATATAATGAGAAATTTAAGTTAAAATATTTTCAATATAAGAAAGTTGTCATTTTTACGAAAGAAACTAAAAAAAGATGTTGTCACGTCAAACATAGTCACACATGTGTTTGCAATAAATTTTAAAGTGATAGAAAATAAATTACAATCACAAATAAAATATGAAAAAAATATAATTTTATTGATAAAAAAATGCGGGTACAAATGTTTCTTTGATTCTTCTCTCTGAATTTTTTCTAGATTGTTAGTACCTAGCATATGATTTATTTGATCACCATGAAAAGATTTTGTGAATCCTTTTGAACTATTTGGTTGTCAAGAAGAGTTCAACCACATCTTTCGAGATGCTTTTTCAAGAAAATATATCACCCTTAGACATGTAGCTACTAGCTAGGGTTTAGTATAGAATAGTCTTTAAAAATCCTAACTGAAATTGGCCTCATCTTGTAGACTCTCACAAAATTTCGATGTCTGCGTAACTAAAAAAACTAAAATATAATTAGCTACAAACAACTATTTAGATTTGATAATTTATGACTAATCCGTTATTAATAAATTAATTGTTCCTCCTTGAACAAACTCTATAAATAGGAGTCCTCTCTCCATACACAAATGCCATCAAAACCACTAGAAAAAAATGGGGCAATCACCACCATCATCATGTTATAACATATTGTTGAGCATTTTTGTTACTATTTTGATATTAATGCCTCAATATTCACATGCAACACTTTACACAAATTCTAGATGGATAGTGAATGAAGAAGGGCAAAGGGTGAAATTATCTTGTGTTAATTGGGTGAGTCATTTGGAAGTCATGGTAGCAGAAGGACTAAGCAAACAACCAATTGACACTATTTCAAAATCCATTACTAATATGGGTTTTAATTGTGTTAGGCTTACTTGGCCTCTTTTTTTGTTCACTAATGATTCTTTGTCTTCATTAACTGTACGTCAATCCTTCAATAATCTTGGCCTTGTTGAATCTATTGCTGGACTTCAAGTTAATAATCCATCCATTCTTGATTTATCTCTTATCCATGCTTACCAGGTACGTAAAGTATTGATCTTATTTTTAGTTTATTATATACGCTGACAGTGTAAATGAATTTTTATATTATCATACGACTATCAACATATGAATTAAAGTGAAATCGTTATGTTTTTGTTGTTAGTTAGATGGTTGATGGCTTGTTGCGATCAACTTACCCCTATGACTTGTTCTTATATGCTTAATTTGTTTTATTAAGATTGAGAGAAATTTTAGTTTTTTTTTTTTTAAATGGAAGGGATTATCGAAACCCTCATCAGTAAAGTGGAAATTAAGATAGTCAACCAACTGAATTACTAAGATATCTTGTTTATTGTTTAGCTACAGAATTTATCGGTTGTTAATTCCTATATTTTATTGTGGATAAATAACAAAAAGTTGGTTAGAGGTCACATTCCAATAAACGAAAATGTATTACGTATATTTACTCATGTATATTATATGGTCCGCATTCTGTTACATTCTATGCACATAGAAGTTTCGAGGAAATAGCTTACTCGTACTTGGTAATAAAATCTTACCTATGTAACTTTATATATGACTAGTGATAATTAATTATGTGATGATTAATAGTATATCATAAAAATATATATATAATATATTAATTGGACGTTACATTGATGTAAATATCAATTATATTTAAGTTTTTATCTTGTGAATTTGAAGGTTACACAAGTTTTTTTACAAAAAATATTTTAATTTGTGCTCTCCTTTTTTTTTCTTTTAACAATATAACATAATTTTGAGAAGTAAAACAAAATAATAATTTAATTGATAATATAATACAATTAGTGAACTGAATCAAAATATCTAAGAATTTCCACTAATTTTCAATGACTTCGCTGAAAATTTGAATCATAGTATTTAAGGGTTCAGCTGCAAAATTAAATTTTTAGTTTGCTTCTATTTGTCTCAATGGATTCATCTTTAAAATTAAAATTTTGAATTGAGTTTCTTCACCTGTTGAAATGGACTAAGTAAAAAATTTGAATCTTAGAATTCGTTTGGATTAACTTTTTATTTTTGACTTATAAAAAATTCTAACTTAAGACTTTTGACTTATTTTTAGCATTTAGCTTAAATCTGAGTGCTCATAAACATTTTTTTTAGTTTACCCAAACACTCTAAAAATGCTTAAAAGTTATTTCAACTTAAAAAGTTCTTAATTTGAAGGGCTCAACGTTGACCTCATGATTGCTTATGAATGTACGTTTTTTATTCAGTTTATTAATTTTGTTATATGATTAGTTATATTGTTATGAGTATACATTTTTTATTCAGTTTACTAATTTTGTTATATGATTAGTTTATTGTTATTTTAACTTAAAAGCACTTAATAGATCAATTCAAAAGGTTCTTATTTTGAAGGGTTCAACATTGACCTCATGATTGTTTGTGAGTGTAGTTTTTTTATTCAGTTTACTAATTTTGTTATATGGTTGGTTATATTGTTATGAGTGTACGTTTTTTATTCAGTTTACTAATTTGTTATATGAATAGTTATATTGTTACATAAACTTAAAATAGATCAATTCAAAAGGTTGTTAATTTGAAGGGTTCAACATTGACCTCATAATTGCTTATCAGTGTACGTTTTACTAATTTTATTAAGTATATGGTTAGTTATATTTTTTGTAACTGAAAATTATTGTAATTAACTAAAATGTAGTGAGATTGATGTTGACAGGCAGTGGTGTCTGGGTTGGGAAATAACAATGTGATGGTCATACTAGACAATCACATCAGCAAGCCTGGTTGGTGCTGCAGTAACTTCGACGGTAATGGCTTCTTCGGCGATCAATACTTTAACCCTGATCTTTGGATCCAGGGCCTTACCAAGGTTGCAACCACTTTCATCAACGTTACCAATGTCATTGGTATGAGCTTAAGAAACGAACTTCGTGGACCTAAACAAAATGTTAACGACTGGTACAGGTATAGACAATATTTTTACTCTAATTATCAAGTACTGAACTGCAGAAAGCATTCACTACTTGATAATTTCAAACATATGGAATAGTACTAATAATTATCAAGTACTGAACTGCTTTTCTGCTGTTCAGTACTTGATAATTTCAACCATATGGAGTAGTACTAATTAAAGTTGTCTTTTGATTGAGCTAGATACATGCAAAAAGGAGCTGAAGCGGTACATGCAGCTAACCCTGACGTTCTAGTCATTCTCTCAGGCCTAAATTTTGATAAGGATCTCTCTTTCCTGCGCCAGAGGCCAATTAACTTGACTTTCTCTGGGAAGCTAGTGTTTGAGATTCATCGATATAGTTTCACAGATGGAAAATCGTGGGAAACAGGCAACCCCAATCAAGTTTGTGGACAAGTTGTGAATGATATAATGAGCAAAGGTGGTTTTCTGTTAGATCAAGGGTATCCATTGTTTGTGAGTGAGTTTGGGGCGGATCAAAGGGGCACTAATGTAAATGACAATAGGTATTTCAATTGTTTTCTGGGACTAGCAGCTGAACTTGACTTTGATTGGGCATTGTGGACACTTGTTGGAAGCTATTATTTGAGAGAAGGTGTTATTGGACTCAATGAAGTCTATGGGGTTATGGACTGGAATTGGTGCGACATTAGAAACTCTAGCTTCCTGAAAAGGATCTCCGCCGTCCAATCTCCTTTCCAAGGTAAGTACTATTTAGACATAACGGAAAAAGGTCAAAAATGATATTGGAAATGATTACCTATAGGACCCCGTAATGCCCTGAATGCTAGTATTTGGGTCCAATAGGTGGAAGAATAAGAAATTTAAATCATTTCCAATACGTTAAGATCATTTCTTACCCTTTGCAGTAAACAGAACATCAATTTTCTAAGCGAAGATGAGAGAGTTTATGTTTTGGTTATGCTTGCAGGGCCAGGATATAACGAGTCTCGCTCCCATAAATTAATCTTCCATCCAATGACAGGGCTTTGTGTCCGACGTATTTCATTTTTCCAGCCATTAGAGCTTGGTCCATGCTCTGAGTCCGACGCGTGGGACTATACTCCAACCAAAACACTGACATTAACAGGAACTTACTTTTGCCTACAAGCAGATAAGTCTGGTCAGCCAGCAAAACTTGGCATTATGTGCACCAATTCCAACTCCAAATGGCAAGCTATCTCAGACTCCAAGATGCATCTGTCTTCTAAGCTACAAGATGGCAATAATCTTTGCTTAGATGTTGATTCCAAAAATGTTATTTTCACCAACACTTGCAAATGCTTGAGCAAAGATAAAACATGTGACCCTGCAAGCCAATGGTTCAAAATCATCGATAGCACCAGGCAACAAAATACTACGAAATCCTTTTTCCAGAGAAAGCAAATTGTTCAATTTCTAGGAAATACTTTTGGCCTCATCTTATAAGTGATGACAGTTCAGATTGATAGTTCATTTAGACACAGAAATGAAAATTAATTCTCACAATTTATAAAATCATATTCATGGAAATTGTACTTTGGACAAAGAAATAAAATTAGATTAATCATTGCAATGGCATCTCCAGCTTCAATTGGTGTGGAACTAATATCCCCTCAAACATGCAAAGGCAGTAACTTTATCGATAAACTACTCTAACCTGAGTGACTTTGGTAGAAAAATTTATATTGTTAGATGACCATTTTAAGTTATTCGCTTACTTGCTTTGCTAGATCTATTTAGACAATTATGTCACCTTGAGGACGATGTAAACCTTCTTAACACGATGCCATTCAAGCTCGATGAAGCTGCTTGGCTACTAATGTATTGCCTGCTTATAAGGAACTTGGAAATACTGAAATGAAAATTGAGATCTCCAAACTTACTTGAATGAAATGCAATTCTTGAAAAACCTTAGGATACTGAAATCATTCTCAATAAGCTAACAATTCAATTTGTTTGACAGAAACATCATTTTAGAAAGCTCAAGAAGTAGTGGAAAGTAATTGGCAACCAGTAACATAACTACACAAACTACTATATATGGTAAATATAGTAGTAGCCTGCTGTTTTTTTTTGTACAATCTTCTGGTGCTCAAAGTCACCGACTTGAAGAAAGCCCGACACTCTGGGGTTTCGTACCAAGGGATAGGGGTTCCATTCCCAAAAATCGAACCTGAAACCTCTGCTTAAGGATAGAGAAACCTTAACCATTCCACCGCGTCCTGCGGTGATAGTAAACTTTTCTTTCCTTAAATAAGAAACCTTATTAACATATACTCCACAATCATAACATATGTCTAGAGAAGGAATGAACAAATTAAAAGTTGGAGGCTTAGGTTGTGAGAATGGGAGGAAGAAAATTGGATTTGGTACCAAGAACAGGTGCTTTGGTGTCAGGAAAGCATTCTACTCCAGGTATTCCAGTGACCTCTCCATTTTCAGTAATACCAATAGGGTAAGTAAGAAGATGTCCAGGCAAATCATGAATGAGGCTCTCACTTGAATACATATCCCAATATTTGTCACCAATTTTGTTCACCTTTCGGATGCATTCTACGCTCTCTGGTTGAAGGAAACTGTTGTCTAACATGCCTAAGTGCTCGTACCACAACGCCATACGGAACCCGTGAACCTGGCCCCTAGCTGGCTCCTTCACACAGAGATGAAATGGTTGGTAGGCTCCCATTGCTATTTCTGAGTCTCTGGCACCATCCATTGACCTTTGATTGATGTTAGCTGATCCAATGATAATGTATTCATCATCCACTGCAAAACATACACACAAAAATAATACTATTGAGAAGTAGTTAACTTTGAAAATATATAATCACATATGCAATGATTTCTAGCTCATTGAACTTGCCTATCATCATTTTGGCATGAACGTAAATCATGAAACGTCTGGCTTCTTGAGCTTTTTGATAGTCTGTATCGGGTTCTGGTGATTCAGAAGGCTCATATTCTCCTGTCTTCTTTGTTTCCCTATTGCCAAGGCAAAAGAAACTCAAGTAGTCCTTAGGATTTGCTACAATTCCTTTGGCTTTAAGAGCTTGAATTATGTCGGTGTACATCATTTTCATGGTTCTCCTTTGCCAATCCAGTATTGCTTGTACAGATGCACTCTCAGGAAGACCTTCTGGCCACATTGGAACCACAACATAGACCGTAAACCTTTCCCCTGCTTCAATCTTGCTAATTATCTTCAAAGACAACTCCTTTGGGATCAAATGTAGAGCATTAATGTCTTCATCCTTGATATCATCAGAGTTCCATGAAAAGGAGCTTCCTAAGAAGTACTGGTTTTCGATGTAAATAAAATGATTTGCTCGACGAATGGCATTAATATATCCATCTTGTATGCTTCGATCAATGATGTTGTCCTTGCCACTTATAAGACCAGACTTGGCTGCCTCCTCAGGAGCATCGGGGAATCCAAAAGCTGCTCCCCCATCAATTGATCGAAAAACTTGAACATTCCACGTGTCATGATCATCAGGATACATAGCAGGTGAAGGTGGTATGATTATATTCTCGATATCCCTTAAGTTCATAAGTAAGTCCTTTCCACCTTGCTTCCTCCACCTCTGTTCAAAATTGAAGAGCACATCCCAAGCTGCTGGCCCTTCTATTCGGCAATGGATATCGTGCCAAGGCTCTCTTGGTCCCCCTTTCTGAATCGTAGCACCAGTGAAATTTGGTTGGTGAAAATCATCATGATGTGCTGTGTCCAAAGTCCTGAAAAGGGGGTGAAATTGTGTATCATATCTACCATCACAAAGATCAATCCCACCAATATAACTCACAATTCTCCGTCTCTCCGTGTCTCCATTAGGTAATTCTCCATCAACAACTACAATCTTTTGATGATGAGTAAACATTGTCCCAATCTCTATGTTTTGAATAATGCTTCTTCCATCATCAGGATTTCGAGGGCACAACACACAATGTACTTCAGAGTCTTCAAAATAAGTAGCAGTTTCTTGATCATGAGTAGCCATTAGCCCATCTTGTTTCAACACAGGAACCGATGTTCTGTCATCCCAGACCAGCATTAGAACTCTCACACCATCATTAGCTTTCTTCTTAAGCAACTCCCCGAGCGTTATGTCTCCACCAGGCTTAGGCCTCCTCGTATCCCTTATCAAAGTAATCTCCGTATAAACAGACCATCCAGTTATGTAAATCAAATGCTTTGCATTAGTGATTGCATCGAAAATGTCTTCCCAACATCTTTGTGGCTCATAAAACTTGCCACCAGCAAGAGGAATTTTCGGGACAAAGTTATCAGGAACATGAGAATCTTGGTAAAGGGTGACCTTACATCCTTGTCTTTGACTAAAGAATGTGTAAGGAATTCCAGGAAATCTTGTAACTCTTATCCCTCTATTCCAATTATACTCCCTTGTGACATCAAAATACTGCAACTTCACATGAATTTTAGAGTGTCCTTGCACGGGTTTTCGTTCTGTATTGAGGATTTCAAGCCATTCATCAACAACTTCTCCATCTAACAATCGTTCAACTGGTAAGTAAGCTCTTCCTATGAGTTCTGCTCCAATTGGATTATCAGCTTTGACAGTGAATATGATATCGGAAGCCATATGAGCACAGTAAATGTGGAATGACTCGTACCATCGTGGATTTTTGTGTTCATCCAGCAATCTGGTTCTGCCAACTCTGGCTTTTCCAAGATCAATGGTTGCATACAGTGTTGATGCTGTCTTGTTGAAGCCAATAGCTCCTTCAATGCCTTGAACAACCTACAACAAAATGGTGTGCTCGATATGAAAAATAATATTGAAACTTTAATCATAGGATTATAATATTAGGAATCGAACCCTCACCAACAAGGTGGAACTTTAGGTAGCCACATAGTTGGTGAGGGTTCTACTATATTAACTTCTACTAGCAATCCTTCTCCCCTCTATTTCTTTACATTAAGGTGGGGAAAACTGATGTTACAAATATTGAAATGACTATAGAGAAAAGTACTGTAAATTACAATCACTAAAATGTTGGTGAGAGTTTATTTAGCCTTAACACTAAATCAAAAATAAATTTTTTAACGGTAATTAACATTTTTTGTAAATATCTTTAAAGTCTATAGCAATATTTGATCTAATGACAATTAACTAATGTCAGTAAATGTTTTAACGCTTTTTATTGATATGTATATTTCTTGCCGCTAAAAGTTATTTGTGTTATTATGTAAATTCGATTAAACAATTTGGAAAATAAAATATTTCCTTCACTTCAATTTATGTGATATAGTTTGATCGATATAGAATTTAACATAGAAATAATTATTTTTAAAATTTCTGATCTTAAAACATATGAGTATATAGTATTTATGTGCATATAATTCTTTTGAAATTTATTATCGTAAACAAGTCATAACATTATACGATTATAAAACTTCTTATTAAGACTAAAATTACCAATTTAAATTTAATTAATTTCGAATTGTAAGTGTCATTTTTTAAAAACTAACTAAAATTGAGCGTGTAATATACCAAAATGCTGCGATTATTAATATTAGTATTATTAAAAGAACAAAGAAAAAAAGATGTGGTGGGTGGGAAAAGGCCATGGAAATGATTAGCCTCGTCAAATCAAAGCTTAAAGTAGCTTTAATTTAATAATTTAATAATTTAATAATTTAAACCCTAAAATCATTCATTTTTTAGGCCATGTATATAGAAAAAGTTGTGGTACATTATTTTGTTTTGTTTCTCGTGTTCTTTATAATGATTATTCCAAATTTGAATATATAAAAAGTTCAAGAAAATAATGGAGATTGTTAAATTTTATTAATTTAAAATATGTATAATATATTAAAATATTTTTTAAATTTACAATTTAAAACAAGTCATGTAGAATATTAAAATTACAAAATTGTGTCAACCACTTCCATTTTTTCTCTCATTAGTTTCTTTTGAATACTTCTAGTATTTGAAACTAATCCTATGTACGTATTCTTTTTTATACTTTAATTAAAATGGTTGGAGTAACCCTATGTTTAAATACTTCTTATATTTAAAAATAATTAAATGGTAAATATTTTATTTTACATTAATGGTATGCTTATACTGCATCATGACATGTTTAAAGTTAAATCACAAGGTTCAAAATTATCTTTCTTTTATATATTGTTGTCAATATTTTCATACTATCTCCGATCTTTTCAAGTGTTTTTAAAATTTTTAAAACAAAACAAATAACAAATAATATACTCAATATATTTTTATAAGTGGAATTTGAAAATGATAAAATATATGTAAATCTTATTATTAATTTGTGGAAATAGAAAAATTATTTTCGACCCTCAATCGGCTCAAACAACACATGACACTACAATTTAAATACAAAGATTAAGAAAAAGTTTAACAGACTGTACAAAACAGAAAACTATGATAAATGAAGAAGATATACGGATCATTTCAGAAAAAAAATAATTATATTTTTAAAAAAAGAATTAATACTACTATAATTTCTCAGTACAAATTAATTGTGGAGCAAAATTATAAGGCTAATATCTTACGTACTTCGTTCTTTTTTACTTGTTCATAATAAATTATGTACTTTCTTTTAAAAAAATGATAAATGAAATAAATATTTTACTATAATATTAATAATTATTAGTATTTAAAAATATCATAAAAAATAATTTATGAAATTAATAGTTAATGTTAAAAATATAACAAAATAAAAATAGTGTACATTCTAAAGTTTCAACAACTCCACCACCCAAAATTTGCAATAATTAAATTCATGCTATCCACAAATTCCCCATCGCTAACTCACCTACTTGCCGTCCACAAATAAATCACTCTAGTGCAGATAACACACACTTCCCTTCTTTCTCTTCAAGTTTTTTTTTTCTCATCGGTTCGATATTCGCATTAAAATTTAATTAATTTGAATTCCTGCCACATAGGAAAATCATGTTTCCTACCAAGAATTTTTTGATATTCAGGGTTCAAATTCAAAACATCTAGTTAAGGGAGGAGTAGCTCTCTTCAATTATAAATACTTTGAGGAAGGAAAAAAGTTAGGTGGTTAATAAAAATTCATGAGATGGATGGTCTTTGTATATAAATTGGATAATTTTTCCCCAATGAGTTAGCATGTTTTGAAGGTTGAGTTAGATCCAAAATTTATTTCTTTACCAATTCCGATTCATCTCCCAAATTCCTAAGAAGAACTCAATGCATATTTCATTTAAATCAAACCAAATAACAAGAAATTAATAAGGTTGCATTCCTATATTTGAGTTCTATCTACACAAATATACTTTCAATTGATTTGATGGAACTAATTATCTGGCAAGAAATTACTAACTCATAAAATAAAGTTTATACATGTTTTCATGGATACTAAATTGAAGTGTGGAAAGAAAGGATTAAGATTAAAATTTTCACCTTATTGAAAAGGTCTCTTCCAAAATTAATACGAAGCTTATCAACTTCAAATATAGTAACATGAAGTGTACCATGTAGCAAAATTTGTGCCATCTTCCTTCCCTCCAATCCACTTCACTAGCAAATGTCAATCAAACAACATATCATATTAATACAAAATTCAGAATTCATAAATTAAAAATCTTTGGTCCGACTTTGTCATAGAGGAGCCAAAGCTTTATTTGTTACATCATAAGAAATATATACAAATCATATGGAGAAGAAGAGTTCATAAAAGTAATTACCTTAGTTTAAAACTTGAGCTGACAAAGAAAATCTTTAGATAAGAATAAGATGAGAGGAGATCAATAGAAGCCGCATGTATATATAGAGAGGTATCTTTTAGAATAAATTAATTAAATACAGTGGCAAAGTAAAAAAATTGGCTTAAAAGTGTGATTTTTCTCTCTCAATTGAGTTACATGTAAAATTAAATATATACTTATAATTGCTAATATTTATTATATTTATTATATGTACATCATATAATTTTTTGATAAAGGGGTGCATCAAACCACCTTTCACGCTCCGTCATACTTCAATGCTAGATGTTGACATCCATCTTCACTTGTGAATTAAAATAAATATTATAAAGAAAAAGAACTCCCATATATTATTATGATGATGATTAATAAAGCAAAAAGTAAAGGAAATTAAGTAGTAGTAATATGGTATCTCTCTCCCCCAAAAAAAGTTAATAAAAATAATCCAAGCATAAAAATTTGTTTGGTTTGTTTAACAGGAAAAAAAATCACAGCATATCTTAACATAATGATTAAAATAATCTTCATAGTTCAGTTGACTGGCTATTTAAATTTTCATCTTGTTGGTGAGAGTTTGATTCCCTTTTGTAAATCCTTTTTCCTACCCTTAATTTTTTTTTTAAAAACACAATGCTTAATTAGCTTGTGTCATTAAACTTCGTATTACTAATATTTATATTTCCTCCGTCTCATATTACTTTTTTATATTAAAAATATTTATCCTGAATTATTTGTCAATTTATAAAATTAATTAAAAAAAATTCCCGTTATGTCCTCAAGATTAATATTTTTTAAAGTATACATACCGTAATGTTTTAAAAAATTCTTTAACTATTGATCTTTTTCATATACATATTAAGTCAAAAGAATGCATTAATTGTCTGGATAAGGCCCATAAATTGAGAGTATGAAAACAGTTAAAAGATTAAATTAGTGAAATTATTGTTTTATTTATAATCTTTTAATAGACATATAAAAAAAAAAAGTGGACATGTAATATAAATTGGAGAAAATATATGTTACACATTGAAATTTAGATACTATTATTTGACGCTGAGATACAATGTGTATATATTAGTATTAGTAATACATGAGTTCCTAAAACTAAAGATTAAAAACAATCCATCAAAGCAAGCAATCCCAACACATTATTGTTTGGGGTCAGCTCATAGGACCAATTGGATTCTTCGACATCATGTTAACAAGCTAAGGTGCAATACAAGGGTTGTGTGAAAAAATCTAATCGACCTATAAATCGAATAAAAATAGTGTTATTAGTTTATTGTTATTGGGTTTTTGGGTTAACAATTTTTAATGATTTTATAAAAAATAAATTATTGGTTTATCGGTTTGGTTTTGAGTTTTGAATATTGGGTTTTTCGGTAAAACGATAATCCATTTTAGATAATAATAATTTACTACTTTATCTGTACATTAAATATTAAATATTAATCTCAATACATTTTTAGTTAATGTCTTTGCCCTTTAGCTTTCAATTAACACTTCATAGTGACTTTGAGTTCACAACTTCACATTATACAAAAAGTCAAAACCTAAAGTAAGAACATTGCTCCTCTTAATTTCTTTTTGTGTTACACTTGTGTAGTTCTTTTCATGTTAGTTATTAGAGCAAACAACATAAATCCCACTAGTTTATAAGGTCTTATTACTAGTATTCATGGTACGTAGTTTCGAATATTACTTCTTGTACTAGATTTCGTTGGTTGAATACATGTATTTGTCTAGTTAAAATACATGAATCCGAGTAATGGATACATGTTTAATTAAGGACCGTAACAAAAAGGCTTAATTTTAGGTGGAAATCACTCATTTAACAGCTTTTGAGTATATTTAGTTTAACAACTTCTATAAAAATTCTAATTTCTTCCATTTATTTTCGAGCAACAACAAAATGAACAACTTTTCTTTTCAGAAATTTGAATTTGTTTCTCTGAATTTCGAGATTTTCTTTTTTCAATATTTCATATTTAGAGAACAATATGTGAGGTTGTTACTTTGTTGAATATTCTGACAAAGTATATTGTTGTTTTTGAATTAGATACATACCTTCATTTGAAAATCTTACATAAATAAAAATTAATACATGCCTTTTAGTTATGTATTTGATTCATGCACTTTATTTCATTAGATGTATCTCTTGTGTTTTTAAATTATGAACTGGAAAATATTTTCCACATATGTGTATTTGATAGATACTTTGTGAGTAAGAAGGATTAATTATGTACCAGTTACATGTAGCATGTAGCATATAGCATATACATGTAGTTGAAACTTGTTATGTACGTGAAGTATTTATCCAATTATTTGAATTGATAAATGTGCATTTTGACTTTGGTGGGTCTTCATTATCACTAACTGTGCCAATAATGAATTTGTGATTGTCGTAATTTCATAAAAGTGTGATTTACAACTATCTCGTTGAAGTATGACCAAATACACAACAAATGCGTCCCACACTAAAGAAAACATACTAGATCATGACAGAAAATCTCAAATACACGAAATAGCATCTTCAGATACATGACATTAAACAACTCATATATATTTAATAGAAAATACATATACATTTAATAAATAAATCAGATACATTTATTCAATTTTTGATGATTTAGTGAAGAAGATCAGTGTGTGTGTGTGAGAGAGAGAGAGTGGGAAATGAATGTGGGATAGGAGATTGATGATGTAGGAAGAGAGATTATGATGGAGGTGAATGGAGGGCATGAGGGGAGATACGATTGACATAGGAGTTTGGGGGCACGGTTGATGAGAGAGAATAATATTAGTTGTGTTTAAATGTACAAATAATTAATCAATTCTAGTTTTAAGGGATATCTGTATTTGATTGTTTCTTTTAAAATATCTGGTATACAATATAAAAAACGATAATATATGTAATTGTTTGAAAGTAGAAGTAAGGTTAGTATATATGATAGTGATGTATGTCTAGTTTGGTAATTTTTCCTAGTTATTATTGTTTCTATTTTATGAGCATTCGTAAAGTTGCATTATTGTCATGTGGCGTCAAATTGTTGGAGAAGTCATATATTTGTTCTATTAGCATTTTCTTATTGGTTAAACCGAAAATCGAACTGCTAGGGATCAAAATCGATAAACCGATAAGAAATATCTTATTGTTTGATTATTGGTTTAGCGTATTCAAAAATTAAAAATTGATAAATCGAATCGATAATACATAAAATCGAATTAAACCGACAATGCACACCAACCTCTAACTAGCATAAGTTATTTAAATTTTTGTACTTTGAATTATCACTCAGTTTTTCATTATTTTTACATTATTATTTACTGAAAAAATAGTTTATGAATGAGAAAAGATCAATCGTTATTTGTAACCTCTAATATATCATATCATTATCATCATATCATCATATATTATTAAAAGTGGGAACAAAAAAAATTTAAAGTTAAAATTCCATTTTACCCCCACTAAATAAAAATATTATTAAATTACTAATCAATTAAATATTAAATAGTAATTATATAATATTACTATATATTATATTATACTAAATTCTAAAAGTAGAAAGGTGTTAAGTCAAAAATTTAAAGAAGAAAATATTCATAGAAAATTGTTAGACATTTTTATCCTTTTAAAAACTAAATTAGTTGCATTTTTTCAAAAAATAAATTGTATTTATTTTTATTTTTCTCCTTCAATTTACTTAACATTATATATATATATATAAAGTAGGCATTTTAATAATCTACTTTAAAGTATTTCTTATTTCTAATTACTTTATTTAAAAGATTAACTCCATAATTCACACCTTTTCATTTTCATAACTTCCACATCATAGTAAAGCATGGTGAATTAGAAAGACATTAATATTGTTTTCATGAAGTAACATACATTCATCTTAATACATTAAATGAATTACAAATTTAGATTAACTTTACATGTTGGAATATACACAAGCCCTAAATTTCAATAACCAAAACCCTTCATTTCTTGGTTGCATTAATACTTAGAAATAAGTCAAATAACTACAACCTCCCAAATTCTAATAACCTAAACCCCCTAATTTCTTTGCTTCATTAATAGAACATTTTCTAATAACTACAACCTACTAAATTTTAATAACCAAATCCACATTTCTTGGCAGCACATTTCTCAATTATTGCATACCCAATGGTAGTTACATATACATTTATGATAGTTATTGCATACATATTTTTATTTTCTTCCAGAAATGTTTCTTAAGCTTAATTAACACATTTAAATATTTTTTCAATTTATTTGTACGTCTTATATTATATATTTGTTATTTTTTAAAGTTTGGTTTTATGAAACTTATATCCTTTCATTTATTTATTATTTTTCTCTTTTATTTGCTTTAAATATCCACCTTCATATCTCATATCTAACTACATATTCAATTGCTACTATTAATATATATCTATATCTATAACTCTCATACTTTTCATATTCACAACCTCTAAATATTTAAATTAAGATTTTAAGATAACTTTTGGTGTTCCTCCAATTTTATTTATATAAATCATCTTCTTTGTTTCATGAGATCCTTAGGTATCCTTTTCATTCTATAGTTAAAGTAGTGAAACATTTATATCATTTTTGTTCTATTGATTCATTCTTTAGTTTGACTCGACAAAGAAGGATCTTGAATTTTGATTGGCTATGATAGAAAGAGACGACAAGAACTCGGAAAATTATGTACTATTTCTGTATTTCTGTTTACATCTATACTGTATGATTAAGTTTTAACAAAGATGAGTACATTGTATTTTTTTGTGTTTTCTATCTATTAGACTTTTTAAATTTAAGTTTCTATGAATTTCTGATTGATTAGTTATTTTTGGCTTTATTGAAAGTTTGCTAACTACTAACCAAAATTCAAAACTTACAGTTGGTTGCTTTAAAGAACTTGATTTTAAACATTAAAATACGCTCCTTATTTGGTACTTTTTGCCATATTTTAAAGATATATTAGTAATTAAAATTGCATTTCATTACTCACTACATGTTTTCATAAAATTTTAATTATTCCAACAAATCTATGAAAATTCTCATGGAACACACATATCCAGAAACTAGTATTACTATAAGTGGGAACAAAAAAAGTTAAACGTTGAATTGCGATTTTACCCCAATTATGAATTAAAATGTTATAAAAACATTTAGTTATTTAATTTAAATGTTAAATTGTATCATTTTAATAAAAATATTAATGACGTTTGCACTTCCTTAGATTAATTTCTAATTAATTATCATCTAAAATCTATATGTATATTTAATTTAATCATCATCATCATATCATATCATCATCATATTATATTATCATAATAATAATAATATATATATAATAATATTATATTAAAAGTGGAAAGCATCAAATTACAAAATTGGATTACCATTTTACCCCTACACTAAATTATTTTTTTTATAAAAAATTAATTAATTAAATATTAAATGTTTCTGAAAAAAATTAAATGACCATTTTTTATTCACTAAATTAACACTGTTCATCTAATAACTTATGCTTAGAAACTAAATCATTACGCAATCGTTAATGTTTCAATGCGCACACAGAAAAAGAAGAAGATCTTTTTTAGGAATTTCCAAGGTTATTTTGAGATTTACAAGCAATTTAATATGGTTCATGTATTAGCAAAAAGTCACGTTATCCAAAAAAAAATGTTAATATTCTCATGCTTTTATATCATGATTAATTCACACTTATCTTACTCTTGACTATACACATTCTCTTATAATTTTTGGATTATCCCTACATTTGTCATTTATAAATATGAAAAATATTGGAGTAAACAACATCATGTGATATACAAGGAATGGGCAAGCTAAGATTTGGGGGATCAACTTCTTTAGAAATGAACAAAGCATTTTTTTTACTCTTTTTTTTTAGAAGAACAAAGGTGAATGATCTTTAGGAAGGATATATTTTTTTAGTACATAATTTCCTTCTTTGAATGTAAAATAAAAGGTCATGCATCAAAATATAAGATCGTGACTCTATACTAATATACTTGTGTGATATTATTTGTAAAAAAATTAATTACTCCTTTAATTCACGGGAGAAATAATGATATAAATAAACTTTTTCTCAAAGTTCGATGACAAATTTGAGTATGTCAAATTAAAATTTGACGAGTAAGTCGAAACTGAAGGAGTATTTTAGAATTAATTTGGCATTTTGTTTGTCAAGGACTATTAATCGTGACAAATGTCAAAGCCAAATTGGAGTGCGTTAGGAAAAGGGAGAAATATAAATTATGTGGGCTCTCATAAATTAAAAACGCAACAAATGACATAAAATAAACAAATATTTCAGGGATATATATTTAATGATTTGTACCTTAGTGAATCACAATTCTTGGTTAACAGTAGGTTTGGTCGATCTTATTTTATTTTATTTTTTAAAAAATGCTTAATATTTTAGAAAGAATTTATTTTAAAAAATAAGATGTTTGATCAAAGTTTTAGGAGAAAATCAGTATTTTTAAAAATAGCACAGACTGTTTATTTTTTAGAAATTTTAAAAAGTACTGTTTTCTTAAAAGTTTTTGAGAAAAATACACTTAAAAATTCTTTTATAAAGTATTTCTACTCAAAGAGATGCAAGAAAACAAAATTGATGTAGTTTCAAGAAACCCGCAAACGGAAAAAAGGAACAAAAATGGAAATAAATATCACTCCACAATATCTAATTTTTTTCGAATAACGGATTTTAGCCAACTGAAAGGATCTTCTCAATCAACTCAGGGATTGCTCTGTCACTAACTTTCCTCTTAGTTTACGATATTACAAAAAATTAAAATAATAAAAATAAACGTAATGTCATAAACCACGAGGAAGGTGAGTATGATAAAGCAATATCTAAGGAGAAATCTCTGAAATTATCCCTAAATTTTATTAATCAAACACAAATTATTTTCATCAAAAATATTTTTCAAAATAAATTGATTTTAGAAATTTGATCTCTAAATTTATCTCTAGACGAATAGGAAATATCCAGGAACATTCATATTTTAATATTATGGGACGGATTGATTAAGTACTATTATCTTTTTCGTACCCAATGAAAGAGCTCCACTTTGTGTTTAGGTAAATGCCATTTTTCAATCAGTAGTGTTTGGACGTAGATGTTTTTTGAACACGACAACATTAATTCCTCTATCTTCCTTTTATTACAAGAAAAACACAAATTTGTGTTTTCCTTTTCTAAAAATAAGATTATTTTTTTCCTAATAAAATAAAGGTCTTATCACTTGCGGGGATACAACTAAATATCTAATTGTTAGTATAAATATATTATTGTATATTAATATTATAGTGTTTATTTTTATCTATTTTTAGAAAAAGAGTTAGAGTTGAACTAATTTAGTTTTTTTTTCGTAAATAGATTAGCTCTTATTTATGGTATTTTCATCTTTCAAGAGAAATAATATTTTTTTTCTCTCTTCCTACTTTTTACGTTATCAACACGAGTCTTTGCCTTGAACACACTGAAAAAATAAGGAAAGGAAAATCAAAGTTAGCTTTCTTTTTGAAAGATGTAGAGGAATTTGGCAATTTTGTTTTCTTTCAATATTAGCAAAATAAGAATAAAGTGAATATGATTCCAAGATGATAAAAGACAGTGGTGAAAGTAAAATTTTCACAAAGAGAATTCTAATTATGAAAAGTATACATGTTAAAATTAAAGAATGATAAACGGGACAGGAAGTAAAAGGGTAAAATTAACCTTAACCCGCTAATGTTTTGTCATAGCTCATTTAACATTTCTTCTAAGATAGCTCCACTAACTATCTTAGAAAATTTGTGTCATAAAACATGATTCTCCCGCTCCATTCCATTGAACCAGCTTACTAAAGAAACTCATGGTAGAAAATAGATTCCCACTGAATTATTGAGAATAGCTGCCAAACATTTAGTAGTGAATGTCCTATGGTGATATGAACCTTTCTTTCCTTAATAAGGAACCTTATTAACATGTACACCTTCTAGAGAATGAATGGAACAAATTAAAAGTTGGAGATTTAGGTTGTGAGAATGGGAGGAAGATAATTAGATTTGGTACCAAGAACAGGTGCCTTGGTGTCAGGAAAACATTCTACTCCAGGTAGTTCAGTGATCTCTCCATTGTCAGTAATACCAATAGGGTAAGTAAGAAGGTGTCCAGGCAAATCATGAATGAGGCTTTCACTTGAATACATATCCCAATATTTGTCACCAATTTTGTTCACCTTTCGGATGCATTCTACGCTCTCTGCTTGAAGGAAACTGTTGTCTAACATGCCTAAGTGCTCGTACCACAATGCCATACGGAACCCGTGAACTTGACCCCTAGCTGGCTCCTTCACACATAGATGAAATGGTTGGTAGGCTCCCATTGCTATCTCTGAGTCTCTTGCACCATCCATTGACCTTTGATTGATGTTAGCTGATCCAATGACAATGTATTCATCATCCACTGCAAATAAAACAGAAACATAAATACAGAACTTAATTTTGGAAATGTATGGATCACACACATATATTTGTAATTGAACTTGCCTATCATCATTTTGGAATGTACGTAAATCATGAAACGTCTGGCTTCTTGAGCTTTATGATAGCCGGAATCAGGTTCTGGTGTTTCAGAAGGCTCGTATTCTCCTCTCTTCTTTGTTTCCCTATTGCCAAGGCAAAAGAAACTCAAATATTCCTTAGGATTTGCCATAATTCCCTTTACTTTAAGAGCTTGAATTATATCGGTATACATCATTTGCATGGTCCTCCTTTGCCAATCCAGTATTGCTTGTACAGATGCACTCTCAGGAAGGCCTTCTGGCCACATTGGAACCACAACATAAACCATAAACCTTTCCCCTGCTTCAATTTTGCTGACTATCTTCAAAGACAGCTCCTTTGGGATCAACTGTAGAGAATTAATGGCTTCATCCTTGATATCATTGGAGTACCATGAAAAGCAGCTGCCTAAAAAGTACTGATTTTCTATGTAAATGAAATGCTTTGCTCGACGAATGGCATTAATATATGCATCCTGTATGCTTCGATCAATGATGTTTTCCTTACCACTTATAAGACCAGATTTGGCTGCCTCTTCGGGAGCACTGGGGAAGCCAAAAGCTGCTCCCCCATCAATGGATCGAAAAACTTGAACATTCCATGTGTCATGATCATCAGGATACATAACAGGTGAAGGTGGTATGATTATATTATCGATATCCCTTAGGTCTATAAGCAAGTCCCTTATACCTTGCTTCCTCCATCTCTGTTCAAAATTGAAGAGCACATCCCAAGCAGCTGGCCCTTCTATTCGGCAATGGATATCGTGCCAAGGCTCTCTTGGTCCGCCTTTTTGAATTGAGGTACCAGTGAAATTTGGTTGGTGAAAATCATCATGATGTGCTGTGTTCAAAGTGCTGAAAAGTGAATGAAATTGTGTATCATATCTACCATCACAAAGATCAAGCCCACCAATATAACTCACAATTCTCCTCCTCTCCCTGTCTCCATTAGGCATTTCTCCATCAACAATTACAATCTTTTGATGATGAGTAAACATTGTCCCAATCTCTATATTTTGAATAATGCTCCGTCCATCATCAGGATTTCGAGGACACAACACACAATTTACTTGAGTGCCTCGAAAATAATTAGCAGTTTCTTCATCATGAGTTGCCATTAGTCCATCTTGTTGTAACACAGGAATCGATGTTCTGTCATCCCAGACCAACATTAGAACTCTCACACCTTCATTAGCTTTCCTCTTAAGCAACTCTCCGAGCGATATGTCTCCACCAGGCATAGGCCTCCTCCTGTCCCTTATCAAAGTGATCTCGGTATAAATAGACCATCCAGTTATATAAATCAAATGCTTTGCATTAGTGATTGCATCAAAAATGTCTTCCCAACATCGTTGTGGCTTATAAAACTTGCCATCAGAAAGTGGAATTTTCGGGATGAAATTATCAGGAACATGACAATCTTGGTAAAGGGTGACCCTGCATCCTTGTCTTTGACGAAAGAATGTGTAAGGAACTCCAGGAAATCTTGTGACTTTTATACCTCTATTCCAATTATATTCCCTTGTGACATCAAAATACTGCAACTTCACATGGATTTTAGAGTGTCCATGCACGGGTTTTCGTTCTGTATTGAGGATTTCAAGCCATTCATCGACTTCTTCTCCATCTAGCAGTTGTTGAACTGGAAAGTAAGCTCTTCCAATGACTTCTGCTCCAATTGGGTTATCAAATTTGACAGTGATTATGACATTGGCAGCCATATGGGCAGAGTAAATGTGGAATGATTCGTACCACCGTGGATTTTTGTGATCATCCAGTAATCTGGTTCTGCCAACTCTGGCTTTTCCAAGATCAATGGTTGCATACAATCTTGACGCTGCCTTGTTGAAACCAATAGCTCCCTCAATGCCTTGCACCACCTACAAGAAAATAAGTACATTAATCTACTAGTAAATACTTTTGTTACTGTCTTGTAACATGTCAAACTCTGTACAATTGTAATTGTAGGCTAAAGAAGTGTTGGAAAAAATATTGAAACTTCAATCGCCATTCTAGATAATGTGTATGAGATCGATGGAAGTACCTCAGGACAGCCAAGGCTGCTTCGTACCCCCTCCCGGGGAGGAACCACACTATAACTGGAACACCGTCATAATGATCCTTAGATAAATCAACAATCATTCTCGAATCTAGTGCCAACTTGTCCCCAATCAGTCTCGAGCCCAACGTCAGAGCTCACTCACATGCTACTAAAGTAGCCTTTTCAGTGCTAAGCGAGTTGCCATTTCACACAGAAGCGACAATTCAATTATGTTGTCCTATAAAAGGGTCTTCTCAAAGGAAGAGAATGCATACAGTAAATCCCAGAAGTCACCCCAAATGCCTTTTTTATCTTCTTTTTTTTGAACATTTTTTTTATCTTCTTTTCTTAGAATTTCAATAGGAGAAGGCTCTGCTTGTATTTTTCTATTCTTTTGAGCAATGTTAACACTTGTATTCGTTTACTCCCTTGGAGATTTGGCCAAAAGCAATAAATTGTAGTATTGTTAACCAAAATGACGATTTTTCCAGTAAACAATGAGGGCATCCAACATGAACTCCCCCCCATACAGGTATCAAACATCGGGTGGAAAATAAAAAACAAAAAAAACACAGTTCCCTTTCTTTCCCCTCCTAACTAGTGTTTCCATTTCCCAAATACCTAAATCCTAAGAAGAAGTCAGTTGCATAATTCATCTGCAGCATTAAATCAAACCAAATGGCATTCCTATTTTGATTAGTTCTACACATACTTCCATTCGATTTGTCATTTAATGGATTTTTTCCAATTTTTAGCAGATCCATTGTGGGTAAAATCAAATATGGAACTGAAGGAATAAAATCTTCACCTTATTGAAAAAGTCTCTGCCAAAATTAGTATGAAGCCTATCAACCTCAAATATAGTAACATGAAGAGTACCATGTAGCAGAAATTGTGCCATCCTTACTTAATTCCCTGCAATATATAGGAGTAATAGGTTCAATGCTAAGAAGAACTCATAAACTTTAAATTCTGAATCTTTTTCGGGATCTCGAGGGCCCGAAGCTTTATTTGTAGCATATGATGTGATGAAAATTTAGACTTAGACTTGATTTAAGTAATTACCTTAGTTTAAAACTTGAGCTGACGAAGAGAATCTTGAGATAAAAGAGGAGATAACAATAGTAGCCAATAGCAATGTATGTATATAGACATTGACCTTCATTTCTCTCCCCAATAAGTGTGAACTTAAATTAATATTTCGAAAACAAAAACAAAAAGTATCCCCCACACTCACACCCATACTCACCTGCTAAAAAAATATAATTCATATTTTGTTAAAAAAAATAAAATCATTTTAAATTTTGCAACAAAAAAACTCATGTTCGAAGTGAAGAGATATAAAAAAATTATATTAAAGACAATAGATCTTTAAAAATTATATTATGTATTAATCTCAAATATTTACTTATAAAAAAATACTAGGACTCCTAATCCAATATTTCTAGTCTAGTACTTGTAGAAGTCTTTATAGTTTGATTGATGTTATATCACATCTATGTGATAGAGGGGTGTTAATGGAACTGTTCGTACGGTTATTTAAAAAAATAAAATATCAATCTCATTTTTTTGTTATGTTATAATGTATGATCAAAATTAGATTTTTTAAAATCATCTCAATTATATCGATTTCTCTTCGGTTTGGTACGATTTGGTTAATTTTTGGTTTTTAACTTTCAAAGTATCACCTCAAAACACACTATTATTAAAACATTTCTTTCTCAAGTGTGTTCTTGAAGAAACACTTCAATTCTTCACCAAGAAGCCAAGAAAGTAAAACTTTGTTGCCCTATTATTTGATCTTAAAACTTTTAATAGGATTGTTTGCATAGATTTTGTAGTATTGTTTGATGGAGTATCTATTATAGTATATTTTAATTTCAAACCTTATTATTTAAAGGCTAACTAAAAAAACAAATGGCCAAAGTCGTCCACTCACTAGATGCCTAGGACCTAGTTTACATTTATATTTGAAAAATGTAAAATGTTACAATACCAACAGGAAATTGATAGGTCGAATAGTATATTGTATTATTACAACACTATGCATCACTATTAATAGGTCGTTACCATCTGCAGACTGCTGCAACATTTTTTTTTTTTTTTAAATCTAAGACTCCAGATCAAGTTTATTTATATTTTTTTAAGAAGAGAAAAAACAGATAAGAAAGAAGTAGAACATTATTTGAACATGTCAATCTAGTGGAAGAAATGAAGAAGCTTTTGGCAATAACACTTCCCTAACCAACTTGTCAAAATTCATATAAGATGATCCAGTTGGAGAAGTGATTGCTTTTTCTGCTAAATTCTTCCACTTCAATGCATTTTCCTTCATCTCTTTACCCTTTTCTCCAATCATCAACTCTCTCACAACCTCCTCAATCACTTCCCTCTTCACATCACTATCAATTTCCATTCCGACACCCCAACGATTACAACTAAACCAACAATTTGTTTGCTGATCCGCAAAGAAAGGCCAACATAACATTGGCACACCAAATGATATGCTTTCGAAAGTTGAATTCCAGCCACAGTGACCTAAAAATCCTCCAATTGACGCATGACTTAAAACTTGTTCTTGAGGGCACCAACCACTTAATAAACCTCTTTCCTTAGTCTCCGCAAGAAATTCATTTGGAAAAATTGCTGAATCACCCATGACTAAATCAGATCGAACAATCCACAAGAAATTCATTTTAGTATTTGCAAGTCCCCATGCAAATTCAATTAACTGCTCTTTGCTCAGCACTGTAATACTTCCAAAATTCGCATAAACAACAGAATTTGGTTTCTTTGTGTCCAGCCATTCGATACAGTGAGTAACTTCTTTCCATAGATTTGAACCGATGGATTTCAAGTCTTCGTCTTGAGTTGTATTATTCAACACAAAGCTATGTAAGGGTCCAATAGTATAATTAACTGGAGGGAACTTGATTGCAATTTGTTGCAAAATGTCACTCTCTAGCGTGTCAAATGTGTTCAAAATTAGTGCAGAGAATATGAGAATTTTGTCCATGATTTCTTCCATTACAAATTTGATTATAATATTACTTGGATCATCGACTCTGGCTCTCATCATGCTTGGCAAGTTTTTTAGACGGATGCCTTTCATGCCAGGTATCCAATCTATAATCGCGTCTAAATAACTTTCATCTGAAATTCAATCAGTAAAAATAAATTACAACTATGAACCTAACATCTTCAAATTCCAGAAAATTTTGAAGATGTTTGTTTTCATACCTTTTAGTGGAGAGTAGCCTTGTTGGACAAGTTTAGGATATTGTGTGAAAGCCAACAAGGAACAAGCACTAGAAGTCCAAAGGCCAACACTCAATTCCTGAGAAACTTGTTGAGTGAAGCTCATAGCAGCATCAGAAACAATGCAAGAAATAGAAGGGAAATTGGAATTATTATTTAGTCTCGTAACTAGGTCTCTGAAAGGAACCAAACACGACTTCTTAGATGCCTCACACAAAGACGGAGAGTCTTGTGTGGAATCCTCGTTAGAGGGAGGGAGTCCATCAGGTATGGACTCGAAACGAAAGGAAGGTAGGCTAACGAGGGAATTGGGACCTCGCGATTTGAGCAATCATTGGTGATTGAAGTTGGTGTTAACGAAGGTGATATGAAAGCCTCGGATATGGAGGAGTTTGGCTAATTTGAGCATAGGATTTATATGACCTTGTGCTGGAAATGCATACTGCATGAGGCTTCGACAATTTGGATTCCTCTGCTTGATTCATATTTCCCTGTTTTTTTTTTCTCCTAACAGAAGTTGTGAATATTAGACGTAACGGGATTGTTGACTAATTTATCACCCCTTTCAATTGGTTTCAAAGTAAGTAAAACTATATAACTAAGCAAACATAACTAGTACTACTATTTATAATACATAGCTATAGTTTTAAAATATTACTTAGCTAACAGAGCTACACTTGGAGTGTTTTTGTTTTTTTGGCAAAATTCACATTTAATATGAAAATTGTGATTTTAAACGTATTAGGTCTCTCGGTCTTGTACATTTGATGTTTACTTCTTTCCCATCTCTCTCTCTCCCTCTCCCTTTTACGTATAATTACAAATATTTCAATCAATTCATTGTGTGAAGCTTTCTTGTTGGAATGTATGCGTCCACCAGTCTGGATGGGACTAGGTCCTCAACACAGTTACAATAACAGGAAGTAAAATAAATGGGACTAGGTCCTCAGCACAGTTAACACTGATATATTGAAAGTTCTCATTCTAGGTTCATTTGTTGTTCATACTCTTCTTCTCTTTTGAATCTTCTCTTCTTCTTCGATTGATACATATTGATCTAATCAATTGTATTTATGTATCAAAAAAAATTGTAATCCAAAAAAAATGATATATCTATTATCATACTATATTTGTGTATCAAAAAAATTGATATAACTATTATTAGAAAAATTCTATATGTGTATATATTTGTAGAGAATAGCAGAAGAAAAGTATAATCGGAGAACCCTTCTGCTAGCCCAAGATCGTTAACAAAGATCGGAAGATTCAACTAAAGAAGAGGAAGCTAGAAAGGAGAAGGAATATTTTGAATAAGAAAATTTTGATATAGAAGAAGACTATTTGATTTGGGTTGTTCTTGGTTGCTTGGTTGCTTACAAATGCCTAATGCCACCCCTATTTATACTTGTATAGGGATGCTTCTAGAAATTATTCTAGATACTTCTACAAGAAAAATCTAGATATCTTTATCTTCTAACTATCTAACAAGAATCTAGATATTTCTATAATCCCTATAGATATCTACTTCTCTAGAACATCTACACAATTCCTAGATACATCAAATACTTAAGGTATTACTCTACATAACTCTAGAAAGTTCTACTAAATATCTATAATTATTTGTACCTCCAAAAAATCATCTTTATTTTTCACACTCCCCCTTAAAGTGATTTTTGGAAACTACCCCACACTTGTCGCGGAAGAACTCAAACGAAGCTTTGAGCTACGTCTTGGTGAAAATCTCAATATTTTCTTCCGGAATCCTCTTGCTTCTTCAAATGATAAAGATTTCCCGTTATCGAATGGTCCATGTAAATTATCTCTTTGCTGAGTTTCTGAACTCCCCCTTTCTCTTAACTTCTTGGCATCACTTTCCTGTGAAGTGTCAACACCAACATAGGATCCACTGCCATATTCTCTTATCATCTCCTCAATAGATTTTTTGGCAGCTTCAGAACTTTCAAAAATCATATCGTTTGTCTCTGAGACTTCAATATCAACTTCTTCCTCTATTTGATATTCATCATCTCCATTTGCTTTCAATATTCGATCTAAGCCAGTTACTGACCTCGATACGACAGATAATGGACTAGAGACTTCAACCTCCAATACATGTACCTCAATGCTTTCTCCGTGAAGGTCACCATCGGCATACATACTTTTAAACACTGCATGTTCAGGAGTTACTTCTTTGATTTCTTCGATAGAAGCTATCATATCACCAGTATGAACATATTCAAGAGTTTCTTGCTTCATATCAATGACATCAGTGTCTTGCTTCTACACGTGGTCGACTGAATTATATTCTAAATCCTCGATCCAGTCTTTTTCAGCATTGATGGAAATCATGGCATTTATTGCTCGAGCCTCCTCCACTAAACATTGTTCCCACTCTTCTTCTTCAGCAACTTTTTGAGCCATATTTCTCTCCTTGGCTCGGCAATATCTTTTTATATGTCCTACTTCACCACAATGATAACATCTGAGAGGCTTCTTACCATAATAGTTAGAAGGCTCTTCCTTCTCTCTAGGTGAGCGTGAACCACCCGAGGATCGAGAGTGTGGCATATCTCTTATTTTTCCTTTAAAGTTTCTCTTGTTGGCTACAAGAGCATTTTCTTCTCCTTTGACAAATACACTATCCAACTGCTTGGCTAGTAGTTCATGTGACGACAACAAATTTTCAAACTCCTCCAAGGATGGCTGTTGAGCCCATCCTTGAATCGACATCACAAATGGAATATATTTAGGTTTCAAACCACGAATGACTATTCTTCTCATTCGTGTTTCAGAAATAGCCTCTTTCGGATTCAACAAAGATATCTCAGAACATAAGTTCTTAATCTTCAAAAAGTACGCGGCGATAGAAAAGTTACCTTGAGTGATGTTAGCCAATTCATTCTCCAATATCTGCAGCCGAGCTTCATAAGCGATCGAGAGTCATCCATATTTCATGAGCTGATTTGCACCTTATTATATGATCGAATAAACCAAAGGATATTGTCCTCTTCAGCATGAACTCCGTCTTCGCATTAATCTTCTTCCACTTCTTGTACGCACTGCTATTTTCCGGTCTGTCAGCAGGAGGACTTGTGTCATTTCCATTAACAACATCCCACAAATCCTCTCCCACAAGGTATGACTCCATACATGTCTTTCATACCTTGTAATTGGACTGATTCAACAACTCCATCCCCAGTCCATTAACACAATTGCTAAAATCCACCTACACAAACTAGTTGAATCTACCACCAACCCGATCTTGAAATAACACCCGCAAGCCAATCTACGACTATGGCTCTGATACCATGTAGAGAATAGCAGAAAAAAAGTATAATCGGAGAACCCTTCTGCTAGCCCAAGATCGTTAACAAAGATCGGAAGATTCAACTAAAGAAGAGGAAGCTAGAAAGGAGAAGGAATATTTTGAATAAGAAAACTTTGATATAGAAGAAGACTATTTGTTTGGGTTCTTCTTGGTTGCTTACAAATGCCTAATGCCACCCTTATTTATACTTGTATAGGGATGCTTCTAGAAATTATTCTAGATACTTCTACAAGAAAAATCTAGATATCTTTATCTTCTAACTATCTAACAAGAATCTAGATATTTCTATAATTCCCTATAAATATCTACTTCTCTAGAACATCTACACAATTCCTAGATACATCAAGTACTTAAGGTATTACTCTACATAACTCTAGAAAGTTCTACTAAATATCTATAATTATTTGTACCTCCAAAAAATCATCTTTATTTTTCACAATATTTAAAGGTGATACAATGTTTCTATTAATATATATGTTGCAAATTACATGAATTTTGGCTGATATGTTCAAAAGTGTCAAACGGATGCGTACAATTGTCAGCATCAAAAGTGAAGAGTGCAGTGATACTAGTAAAACCATTGCAATGGGCAGAAACCAGTGAAGACTCATTGTAGTGACATCTCCAAAGTAGCATTAATTGTGGAATCTTCCATTAGAATCAAATAAATAGTTTATGAAACTCGAAAAATCAATATGGAGTAAGAATAAGAATCGATTTCAATGGTGTAGCTGCTTCTCTTTTTCTTTTTGTTTTTCACAGAGTATAGAGTCCATTATTTATACGGACTGATTGACTACTTTTTATATAATAACATTATAAATAATCATATCATATATTAATAAAAATGAGAACAAAAAAGATTGAAAGTGTGGAAACCAAAAAAGGGCTACAAAGTTGAGTTACTACAATAATACTATACATATATATAAGGCATAACGCATAAGCGGCCCCTTGAACTTGTAAGGATTTTCCTTATAGACACCTTAACAAAGACATCTTCCTATTGAACACTTAAACCACTCAAAAAGTGTACCTATCAGACACACCTGTCTGACTTGGCACTTATCGTGTAAGGCATTTGTTTTAAGGTGGAGCGCGTGACATTACACATCTCCTACATGGAAAAATCTAATCCTACGTGGTAATACACATCACAAAACACCCAACCCCTCAGTCATTTCTCTAAATCCCCAAAACGTGTTCCAAAAAACCCTAGATATTTCTTTTACGATTCCCGCTCAATTTGTGGTCGATTCAAGAAAGTTGATCAATAATCTTCAAGTTTTCTTTCTACGGTGTGGCCGATTCAAGAAAATAACTTTTGTTGTTGTGTTTTTAGGGTTGATTCGAGAAAGCTAGGAGATTTTGTGTTCAATCTTGTGAAGTAAGTTCATTTTCAAATCTCTATGACTATTGCTGTCAATTTCCCCTTTAAATATAGCGTCTATTTTGTATATTACTACAGTGATGATGTTTTGTTCATATGTGAATAAAGTT
>JAJOOO010015950.1:0-45595 GCA_029582685.1 Solanum piurae | reverse complement strand
GGTTCTCTTGATTATTGGGTTTTGACCCTTCTTGATGTAGGGCGTTGATCCTTCTTGATACCTGCTCGTGCTTAGTGTGACGACATGATGTATATATTTGGTGAGCCTTGTTATTGAATCTCTTGAAAAGTTGTGCTATGAGCATTCTTGACATTTAGACCTTTATATATTGAACTTGATAATCCTTGTATATTGTTTACTTGATTTACTGATTTTGTTTCGATCGTGCTGCCCTTGACTTGAGAATGATAACTTGTCGAATTTGAGGGCTCCAAACCTATAGTTTTTACACCACTAAGCTATATGCTTAGCGATAGTTGTTTCTATCGTAGGGGCTGTTCGCGATGATGCTTGAAGCTGGCAATTGATGATGGAGATTTTGAAAGCCTTAATGAAGATCACATTGTCATATATATTTTGTAGAACCTTGGGACTTGTACATGATCTTTGTGCTGTATATTTCCAGGAGATTTTGAGGGCTGATTTGGTCATGTCACCATGGGTTGTAATATAAGTATGGTTATACGTTTTTATCTTTTTGGGGTGTGTAAACCCAAGCCTTGTGATATACTAGTTTGCTATATGTCTTGAAAGTTGTGTGAAGTATGAGCCGGCTGATTTCGGTACTCGGAAGCTTGTAATATTCTTGTTATTTCACCCTCGAGTATGAGGTTAATATATGCATAAAGATCTGGTCGGTTATTTGCTTAATTTTTTTTTATTGCAGTTCGTTATGAATCTTATCCCTCTACTAGATTAAAATCAGTATGCCCTCATTAATCGGTTTTGAATGTCGCAAGTACTTAATTACATTTCTTGTTTAAGTAGTGGTATTGTTTTGAAAGGGTCGCTACAGGTCCCTTCCGTGAAGTTGAGGTAGTAGTTGTGTTAGGGACTCTAGCTCCAATGCCTAAGGCATCTTCGCGAAGGTCTCCACGATCCGTGATCCCTCTCGTGAAGTTGAGGCAGTGGCTAGAAAAAATGGTGGTCACTTCACCATGGCCAAGGCAAGACCACGAGCTGCCTACACAAACTGTGGTATGGACCATGACCCGTGGTCCCACTCGTGAAGGTGGGGTAGTAGCTCCAAGCTAGGGTTAGACTTGGCCTTTTGCCTTGGCTTGGCCCCTTTTCTTTGGCACTTGCCCCTTTGGCATTGAATCCTATAACCCTCATTCTTGACGTTCACCCTCACATTTAGGCTCTACTTTACCCTATCATTTTTTGGAGCGTTACATGAGTGTTTTATGTGTTTCCATGATTTCCTTATGATATGCATATTCTTGAGAAATTCATGTTTGGAAGAAAAATGAGTTTTTATGATTGACTTTCCTCATGTTGTAGTGCATTGAGTATGAGTTGCCTAGTTGACTTCATGAGACAAATTCATGAACATGCCTTTATGTATATGCTTTTCTTGAGTAGTTGGCTTCATGGTATCATGGATTTTTTTGAGTATGCTTTAAAGCTTGGAGAAGGTAGTTCTTCCTATGAACATGTGAAATGTTGAAATTTAATGCAAAATGGGTTGTTAGATGTAGTTCCTACTTCCTTGAGTTGCATTAATATGTTTAAGTTGGAGTTGATGTTTCCTACTTTAAAATATGCATTTATATGTGTTGCATTCATGATGGGTTTCTAGTCTAGAGTCGTGACCTTAAGAAGTGCCTAGAGTGTCATTCGAGAATGAATGTTCCCATGTGAGAGATACTGTAACACCCCAGAAACTAGTAGGCTTAACTAGATCTTGATATGAGGGTTAAAGTCTTAGATATAGCTTCCGGCACTTAAAATGAAGGGTTTAGGGTTATAACGTCAAGGTACGACCCGCCCAAGGACCAACCAAGTGTCCTTGAGGAGGACCCTAACTTTTCATCCCAAAACAGTGACATATGGATGGACCCATGCCCCGTGGAGGATGCATCCGCGAGTGGCAACATGTTCCAGTGATCAACCCACACCCCACCAGTACGGGCCGTGGGTCAGTCCACACCCAGTAGGCGCAGATAATTTTAAGGTTTAGTTGAGGGGTACTTAGGGGTTTTCCTATTTTAAGTGGGATTAAGTGATGTCATTTTAGTATATTTTTAAACACCTATATAAGGCTTTTAAACCCTTAAACTAACTCATCCAATCATTATGTCTAAATTCCCAAAAGAACTCATCCTCTTCAAAAATCATTATCTCACTAGAACTCAAGGAAGAAGAAGAAGGAAGTTGGAGCCTAGGGTTTCAAAGAGCAAGGGTTTTCTTCTCAATTTTGAGGGGATTCATCACCAAGGTATGGTATTCCATCATCCATGGGTAGCCTTCACCCATGGAGCCCCTTCCAAACCCCCAAATTTCAAGTTAGAAATCCCAAGAGTTAGGGTTTGACTTCAATCTCATTGATTCCTTTCAAATTCGTTTTTAATGAATGATTTATGTTTTATTATGGATAAATTGACAAATTTATATGGTTTTAAGTTGAATTCCCCAAGAATCCATGAATTCCCCTATTTTCCCAAATTGGATCTCAAAGTGTGGGTATTGATTGATGCAAGTAGAATATTATAGAATTATGAATGTAGTGAATTGATTATTTGAATTATGTTATTATCCATGTCTAATGTAGTGAATTCTAGATGTGTTGATATGATATGTGTTTTTACTTTCAAAGGGTAATTTATGATGTTATGCATGTTTTATGAAGGTTATGTATATGCTTTTAGAATACTTTGAGAGTAAAGTAATTATGACTATGATGTAATTGTGGTGTTTTTGAAAGGCTATTCTCTCACACACACTTATGCATGACTATGATTCAAGTATCCATGATTATGATAATGTTGTGGTGATTCATTGAAAGGATATTCTCATGAACACATAATGAACATGATGTGAAAGGTTTTCTCACATACTGAAGATTCTAAGGCAGAAAGGAAATTCTGACCTAATTAAATCTAATGTTGTATGTAGACATAGACGGTGAAAGGTTATTCTCATGGATGATCTAATGAACTATCCTAATGAAAGAAGTTATGACTTAATAAGTACTCTGTGGGATTAATGCCTAGCACCGAGTGGATATTGAATATGAGATCGACGCTCACCCGCTAAAAAAGGCGAGTTTCTAGAAAGTATCTCTTGAGATGGAATCTCCCCCGCTAGAAAGGAAGGTTTTCTAGTAACAATCTCCTTATCCCATAAACTAATGGATACACCTAAGATAAAGTTACCGGTCCTACCTTAGGCAAGTAGACCAAATGTTTTCGATGTGGGAGACACCGGATTCCATGTTAAGGTCACATGGTCTATGTCGGTTAAGTCTTATTCCTACTATGATTGTATGTCACGACTCGAGCCTACACCCCAGACGTAACATGAAATATAAGACTCCGAAGAGCCCATACAAGCCTTAAAGCATTCATAACATAAGACAATAGAATACGGTGCGGAAATTTAAAACTTTTTCTTTTACAATCGAAGTCTTTTGTAAACATGAGCGGAAGTCTATACTTTGTCTCAAACCATCTATAACCATTAATATTACAACTTTGGGATGCAAACCATACAAAAGCTCTAAACATAAGATAAAGGACTTAAAAGACATAGTGGTCAAGCCCTCGAATACTATGAGGACTTACCAAACTTCTACTTCTTGATCTACAATGATCCTAGCCACAAGGATGGAAGCCAGTATCACCAAACCCTACACTTTGTGAAAAAATATAGAAGAAATATGGGTTAGCACAAAAAATAAACTAAGTATGATAGCAATGCATAAAATCCGTGAAGAGATTCTTAAAAAGGACATTTTGGTTGAAAACCATGCATGCATTTAACAAGTTGAGAATCATCATGTACATTTAGTATAAAACATGAATCACAAGCATAATCATCATATAATTCATTATAACACAGTAGAACCATCTCTTAGGTATCCCTATGGTACACTTGTGCAATGTATGAATGTCATCCCATAATACCACTAATACTAAGTATCCCTTTGAGGCCACCATAAACATACTTACCATTCTTCATTATCATCTTTAGTTAATACTCCTAGACAAGGAACATTCACATTTAATAAGTCATATCAAGGAAAGCAACTCATATCAATAATCCAAGGTAAGCATTCATCATTACATTTAAGCTTCATGTCAATATTCTCAATAGCATCATCATAAGCATATTCATTTCATAAAACATTATAACATTTAGAAGTACACCATGACTACTCTCAAAGCCTACTTGTGCAATGCATGGATGAAGTCCCATACCCCCACCCACACTAAGTAGTGCATTCTGTAGATGCCATAGTTCATAATCATTCATTGTGGGGATAAACCTTAACCGACATAGACCATATGAGAGATCATGGAATCCCAGTGTTACCCACACCTAATAAGGGATTCTTACTTTCCTAACGTAGGACCGTTAATTTAGCGTAGGTGGATTCACTGGTTAAAAACTTATGTGGGCACATAGTTATGGGATAGGGAGATTGCAACTACATACCCCGCCTCAACTCACGTATGGGCATCCATCTCAAGAGATTGCTACTAGATACCCCGCCTCAACTCACGTAAGAGTATCAATCTCAATCCATATACAGTCGGTACTTAGGATTATTCCCCACGGAGTACTTAACATTCATTACTTGAGTTCATTAAAATGGGATCTAGAGATTGTTACTAGATACCCCACCTCAACTCACGTGAGGGCACCCATCTCACACCAACATTCATTCATTAAGATATCTCATAGAGTCAAATGTGAGAATATCCTTTCAACTAAGAATCCTCATTTTGTGAGAAAACCTTTCACAACATGTCATTATCATTCATTAGTGTACAATTGAGAATAGCCTTTCAATCAACACATCATCGTTAACATAATCATAGAATTTCATTCATACTTCATTCATGAGTGTGTTTGTAGTGAATAGATTTTCAACATAACACCATTGCATCATTATCATCGTCACTTTATTCGCAAGTATTCATAAGCATGTACATAAATATCAAGATCATACATAATTCTCATAATTTCCCCTTAAAGGACCATGAATCATAATTCACCAACACACCTAGAAATACTACAATTAGGAATGGATAATAACATGATTCAAGTATTTAAACTACTACAGGAACAATTCCATAGCATTCACCTTACTACAATTCACCCACATCACATAGTCTTAAATTAGGGTTATGGGGAATTGATGGATTCATGGTATATTTTATAATTTAAAAAATCATAAAACATAAATTCAATCGTAATATATGATAATTAAATCATTGAAAATGTTTTTAAGAAGAATCCATGACTTAGAGTGAAAACCCTAGGTTTTGGAGAATTTTCATCTTTGAAATTGAAACTTTGAGGGCTTCATGGAAGAAAGCTTTCCATGAATCAAGACTTCCATACCTTAGATAAAGAAATCCAACCAAAATAATGATATAAATCCCCCTCCTTCAATCCTTAACTTGATCTTCTTCTTCTTCTTCAATGCAGTTTTTGGGAGAAGACATTGCGGGTAAAGGTTGTTATGATTTGGGTAGTTGAGATTTATGAAATATATTAGGTAGTTAATGACTTAAAAGAACTTATAGAAGTCTAAATAATCAATATAAAACGACCTCACATCAAACTAATCTCAAAAGGAATTATCTAACATACCCCTTCCTTGGCTGAGTCTAGGCAGCTTGTTGCAGGCATGACCTACGGCTGGGACCTACTGACCGTTCGGCAGGTCCATAGGTCATGGACTGTAGTTTAACTTTGAGGGCCTGACACAGGACCCCCACCTATGGGGCATGGGTCCACCTACATTCCGTAAGTGTCATCTGTATATTGCCCTTTTTTTGACATTTTGGTAGATTTAGGGGTCTTGGAGGTTAGGATTAGGGTCCTCCTCAAGGACCATTGGTTGGTCCTTGGGGGGTCTTACCTTGAAGTTTAACCCCTTAATATCTCAACCTAAGTTCGGAAAACCATTTTACACCTCTAAACCCCACATCGAACTCAAAAACTCTAACGTCAGGATCTAGTTTTCTGGGTGTTACACCATCTCCCCCTTGGGAACATTCATCCTCAAATGACATGTCTAAACACTCCTCGGAATTAAAGACTCAAGATTAGAATCCCATTATGCATGAAACATTATAACAATGCACAAAAGAAGGAGGAAACATCAACTCCATCTCAATATACCCATGCAACACAAGGAAGTAGGAACTATATCTAAAAACCCATTATGCATGAAAACTTCAACATTTCTCATTTCATTGGAGGAATTACCTTCTCCAACTCAAAGCATGTTCATTATAACATCATCAAGCAAATTATGTAATTACTCTGAAAAGCACATTTAAGCATGTCCAACAATTCATCTCATGAAGCATATAGGAAGCTCATATTAAATGCACATCAACATGACGAATAAAAATCATGAAAACTCATTTTCTCATTAAACATGAATTCATCAAGAACATGCATAACATAAGGAGACCATGGAAACACATAACCACACATGACTCCAAAACATGAAACAAGCCACAAGGAACTCTTTGTCTTAAACTTGAATAGGAATAGAAGGAAGAGAATGAGGATATCGGGACTTCTCATCGGCCCTTGGCCTCCCAAGTAGCACCCTGAACTAAAACAGTTACTAAAATACCACTCCTCAACATTTTCATGGAAACAATTCCGTCAGTCTTCTATTTCTTTAATTGTCGGTCTAAGACCTCTACCAGAACTTCTAAATTAGAGAGGTTCTCATTTAACCACTCTTGGTCACATGCAACCTTACCAACACCACTCAAGATCTCATATGAGTCCACCAAACCGGGACTAAACTTCTCAAACTCAATACACCCCTCAAGGTGAGAATTTCAAGCCAATCCAAATCATGAACATCTAGAACACTCAACAACTTTTCTATCTAAGCCCATTATCTCCCCTTTGATAGTAAACCTACACGAACTTTTCTAAGCACCATTTCTTTCAACTTCTAAGGTTGGCCCAAGTTATCACTCAACTTTCACATCCATTACACAAGGTGATTCTTAACCATGGAGAATTACACTTCTACCCTCTTTTAAATGAGTCTACTCATTCAACTTCTCTAGGCACCACTTAAACACTCTATTTCATCAAATCCTCTAACACACCATAAAACTCATCATGACTAAGTCGGGTTCTACCAACAAACACACATAACCATAATACAACCCATTTATACTAAAGGATATCATCTAAACCTATCATATCAAGTCTCATCTAGTCATATAGCCATAATTGGAATCACTACCAACCTTTTCTCCCTCGATCCTTGTAGAATGAGCCCTTTCAAGTGGTCATATCCTAAAGACCATCAGATAAGGAGTAGGAGATAGACCTTATAGAGTTAAACTCTATGACACGACTTAGAGAATGAAGAAGTGAGATTTTCCTAACATCCAATAGCCTTCTATTCATAAATGTGGCATGCTTCACACTATGAACAAGACTCTACAAAATGTGGTTTGGGATATTCCTATAACCATCCCAAAATCTTGTGCTCTAATACCATGTTTGTCACGACCTGAGCCTACACCCCAGTCGTAACACGGCGTACAAGACTCCGAAGAGCCCCATACAAACCTCATAGTATTCATAACATAAGACAATATAATATGATGCGGAAATTTAAAACTTTTTCTTTTACAATCGAATACTTTTATAAACATGAGTGGAAGTCTATACTTTGTCTCAGACAATCTATAACCAATAAGATTACAACTTTGGGATGCATCCCATACAAAAGCTCTAAACATAAGATGAAAGACCTAAAATACATAGTGGTCAAGCCCTCGAATGCTATGAGGACTTACTAAACTTCTTCTTCTTGATCTACTATGATCCTAGCCACGAGGATGGAGGCCAATATAACCAAACCCTACACTTTGTGAAAAAATGAAAAAGAAATATGGGTTAGCACAGAAATGTACTAAGTATGATAGACATGAATAAAATCCTTGAAAACATGCTTAAAAGGGACATTTTGGTTGAAAACCATGCACTTAACAAGTTGAGAATCATCATGTACTTTTAGTATAAAACATGAGTCACAAGCATAATCATCATATGAATCATTATAACACATTATAACCATATCTTAGGTAACCGTAAGAAAAACTTGTGCAATGTATTAATGGCATCCCATAATACCACTCATACTAAGTATCCCTTTGAGGCCAGCATAAACATACTTCCTATTCTTCAATCTCATCTTTTAGTTAATTCTCATAGACAAGGAACATTAACATTTAATAAGTCATACCAAGGAAAGCAACTCATATCAACAATCCAAGTTAAACATTCATCATTACATTTAATCTTCATGTCAACATTCTCAATAGAATCATCATAAGCATATTCATTTCATAACACATTATAACATTTAGGAACACACCATGACTACTCTCAAAGACTACTTATGCATGGCATGGATGAATTCCCATACCCCCACCTACACTAAGTAGTGCATTCTTGAGAAGTCATAGTTCATTATCATTCATTGTGGGGGTAGGCCTTAACCGACATAGACCATGTCAGTAATCATACAATCTTGGTGTTACCGACGCCGAATAAGGGATTCCTACTTGCGTAAGGTATGATAGTTAATTTAGCTTAGTTTGATCCACTATCTAAATACCTATGTGGGCATATAGTTTTTGTATTGGGAGATTGCTAATAGATACCCCGCCTCAACTCATGTATGGGCATCCATCTCAAGAGAATGCTACTAGATACCCCGCCTCAACTCACGTATGAGTATCCATCTCAATCCATATACACTCGGTGCTTTGCATTATTCCCCATGGAGTACTTTACATTCATTACTTGAGTTCATTAAAATGGGATATAGAGATTGTTATTAGATACCCCACCCGCAACTCACATGAGGGCACCCATCTCATCCCAACATTCATTCATTAAGATAGCTCATAGATTCAAAGATGATAATAGCTTTTCAACTAAGAATCCCCATATTGTGAGAAACCCTTTCACAACATGTCATTATCATTCATTAGTGTACAATTAAGAATAGCCTTTCAATCAACACATCATCATTAACATAACCATACAACTTCATTCATGAGTGTATTAAATAGATTTTCAACACAAAACCATTTCATAATTATTATCATCACTTTATTCCCAAGTATTCATAAGAATGTACATAAAAATGAAGATCATACATAATTCCCATAATTTGCCCTTAAAGGACCATGAATCATAATTCACCAACACACCTATAACTGCTACAATTAGGCATGGATAATAACATGATTCAAGTAATTAAACTACTACAAGAACAATTCCATAGGATTCACCTTACTACAATTCACCGACATCACAGAATCTTAAATTAGGGTTATGGGGAATTCATGGATTCATGGGTGATTTTATAATAAAATCATCATAAAATAGAAATTCAATCTTAATATATTATAATTAAATAATTTAAAATGTTTTTAAGAAGAATCCATGACTTGGAGTGAAAACCATATGTTTTGGAGAATTTTCATCTTTGAAATTGAAACATTGACGGCTTCATGAAAGAAAGCTTTCCATGAATATATACTACCATACCTTAGATGAAGAAATCCAACAAAAATCATGTGATAAAGCCCCCTCCTTCAAACCCTAACTTGATTTTCTTCTTCTTCAATGGAGTTTTTGGGAGAAGACTTTGGGGGTAAAGGTGGTTATGATTTGGGTAGTTTAGATTTATGAAATATATGAGTATGTTAATGACTTAAAAGTACTTATATAAGTCTAAATAATAAATATAAAACGACCTCACTTCAAACTAACCTCAAAAGGAATAATCTAAAATACCCCTCCCTTGGCTGAGTTTAGGCAGCTTGTTGCAGGCATGACCTACGCCTGGGACCTACGGTCCGTAGGTCAACTCAGTGGACTTTGTGCAGGTTCGTAGGTCATGGCCTGTAGCTTAAATTTGAGGGCCTTAACCATGACCCCCACCTATGGGGCGTGCATCCACCTACTTGTCGTAGGTGCCATCCGTATGTGGCCCTCTTTTTTACAGTTTTTTCAGATTTGGGGGTCTTGGGGGTTATTATTTTGAGGACACTTGGTTGGTCCTTGGGGTTCGTACCTTGATGTTTAACCTCTAAACCCCTCAACCCAAGTTCGGGAAACCATGTTACACTTCTAAACCCCACATCAAACTCAAAAATACTACATAAGGCTCTAGTTTTACCTACTAGTTTTTTAGGTGTTACATTGTATATGAACTATGAATTATCAAGAAGCTTTACTTAGTATAGGTGAGAGTATGGGATCTTATTCATGTATTGCACAAGTATGCTTTGAGGGTAGTTATGGTATGTTTTCTTATGTTATGATGGTCTATTGAATGATGTATGCTTTATGGATTGTAGCTTGAAAGGCCCTTCCAATACATGTGTGTGTCTAAAGTCGAATGTTCCCTTGTCTATGATAAATAAGCTAAAGATGAGATCAAAATATGTTAAATATGAATGAGGACCTAAAGTGACTTTCTTAGCATGGGTGGGATTATGGGATCTTATCCATGCATTGCACAATATTGTACCTGAGGTGACTTATGATGTGTTTCTCTTATGTTATGTTAAAATGACTTATGTATGGGTTATGTCTATGACTATGTTGTTATCTCTTATGCTTATAGTATATGTCTTATTATTATGTCTCATATGCTTTTGACTTGTGTTTTTACACAATCTTCAAAATAGTGGTTTAACTTAGCAAATTGCACGCATTCAACTAAAATGTCCCTTTAGAATGTTTTCAAGGTTTTTATGCATGGCTATCATACTTAGTGCATTTTTGTACTAACCCATATTTTCTTATACTTTTTACAAGTGTAGGGTCCGGTCCTTAAGGCGGTCATCATTTGGTTAAAGCTTGAATTTGATTATTCTCCTAGCTTGTATTGATTCCTCATTAATCGAGGACGGATATTTCATTTCTAGTTTTTCCTTTCGGACTATGTTGTATGGGATGTGCCCTTTTCATTGGGAATTGTTTTAAAAGATGGCTATATTAAGACAAGTCTAGACTTCCACTTGCTTTTATAAAAGACTTCGATTGTGTGGAAAAAGTTTTAAAATTTCCGCATCATTTCTATTTACTTTATGTTATGATATGCTAAGTCGTCTGTGTTAGGCCTTACGGGGTTTAGTACGCCATGTTACATCTAAAGTGTACCTCTAGGTAGTGACAATCTAGGATCACCACCATCCCAAATAGCGAGGTAAAATTGATGGACTTTAGCTGGTCCACATCCTTTCTAAACCCAATAATGTCGGCCTTCAAGGACGTTACCTCATCAGTAGCTCCATTTCCTCTCTCACACAACTATATTCTCACTGTAAGGGCATCAATCGAAGCTCTGAGAGGTATCAAGGCAGTAGCAATAGCTCTCTTGATCATCCCAGGAATCACGGCCTCTAGCCGGGAGGCACACGTATTAGCAAATTGGGCCAAAATCCCCATCTTGAATATCATCGCCTGGGTGATCGGAGGTCGGGATGTAGAAGTAGCAGCAGAAGTATCCAGAGTGTCTGAAGGAGCAGAGTTACCTGAGTAGGAAAGACTGCCTCTGCAGGTAGTGTGTCAATATCAACCTCCGGGGATGTGTCCACTGGGCTGTCCTCCTCCTATCAACCTCATCCCTTTAGTATTTGGCCTCAATACGTCGGATGTCAGTAGTGGAGGTATGTGTCACCTACACATCCGTCTTCTCATCTCTGGGGACACGGTCCTATCTGCACAGTTCGGTGATCAACACTAGGACAGAAAGCGACGTCTGTCTCTACTTAGCCCTCATGGTCATATCCTGCTCAATAATCAGTCCCAAATTTAGCCACTTCCTGGCTATGATAGACCTAAGATAGGCCGCCTTGGGTGGCGGAGAATGGACTCATTATGTGACAACATGATAGTGGTGTTGATGAATCCAAACCAATATCTAGCAGCAACATTGAGGCCTTTTTTTTATATAGGCACTCCGACCTCAAACCACCTTGGGGTGGTGTTAGAAAGAAGGTGGGCCAACCAACCTTTTAAATCCTCTAGAGTCTTTGTAGTTATGATACTCTGGTAGTCATGTATAAAGTAAGAGGCACGGTCAAATACTGCATTTATATCATCGCTACTACATTTAACCTTCTTCCCTCGGACCACCATGAAGTTCACTTATTTGAAGGCACTTGCCTTCATCTTACCATGAGGCACCAAGTATGGGCATGGGGCTTGGTGAAGATGTCAAATCTGCGGAACCTAAGAGTGTCCCACACTGCTGGATACCTATCCACCACACCATTCGTTGACAATCTCGTCTCCTCTAAGATGGTCCTCAATCCCTCGGCCTTTAACCTGTTGAGTGACCGGGGAAGAGGACCCTGAACTAGTGTAGTTGGAACCACCGTCTATGCCGGAGGAAGCACTAGAGCTGAAGCTGGAGGGGTCAGCTCCAGAATCCTAGACGGATCATGATGAGATTTGGAGTGTGGCTCCACTTACTGGGACTATAGCAGTTGATCATCCTCAGGCTCATAGATAGAAGCCTGAGAATCATGTGAGTACCGCTCACTGTCTTAGCTTGCTTCCTTCGGAGGCACAACTACGGGCTCATTGCCCTTACCCTTGCCTCCTTTTGGAGGGAGCTTCTTGGCCTTGGAGGAAGCTGCCTCCTCATCAATCACTACTCCACGTGCCCGCTTTCGGGGTGGCATGTCTCTACCAGTCATATTGGTTCTAGTCATTCCTACAAAAAACATAGAAAAACATTAGAAAAATTTCTAGAAAAAGTGCAGAAAATTAGTTGCAGAAAGACTCGCCGAACCGGTCGGCGAGTCAACGAATCACTTTGGCGAGCCAAGTCGGGCTCGCCAACTTTTCAACCTGCACAATAAACACTCGTTATTCAAAAAAGAATTTAAAACATCAAGGACTTGGGTTGCCTTCCAAGAAGCACCTTATTTAACGTCGTGGCATATGATGTAAATACCAATTCTAGTTTCATTTTTGGGTTTTGCCATTGTATCACTAGGCAACCCTCATTTTGCCTTTGGATTTAAATGAGTCGAGATTTGACCCATTTGTGTTTCCAACTGCTTGATAGAGACTGAGTGAAGTCACCATATGATTGAGAGTTGAGACGTCCTCCTTCATCTCTTTTAATACTTTGTCTGACCCTTCAATTTTATTTAGAATGCGTGAGACCATATTTTCTGTGTGGACATTTTTCTATTCTTTGGGCTTTTGACGCTCATGAGGTGGGACGTACCTTTCTTTGTCAATCTCTTTCCTTCCAAGTAGCGTGACAAAACGTATTGGACTTGGACATATCTTCTGCTTTTGTTTTTACAAAATGTTTTGGACTTGGAGACAATCTAGGGGTTACGCTGTGTCGTGACAATCTTAGGCAAAAATTGTTAAGAGTGAACCAAAAATTGACATTATACCTCTTTGTGGCAACCTTTTGAGAGTGTGAACCTAGCTTGGCACCTTTTGAGCGTATCCATTTTATTTGAAACAAACTTGAACAACTTTAGCGTCTTTTTCCCATCACCCATAACCTTCATGAAATATTGGTTCGTTTGAATAGCCACTTAGGCCAAAATCTTAAGTGGGGGTATGCTGAACAAGTAGAAAAATCAAGGAATATGAAAATCCGCCTTTGAAGGATCATGCTGAAAAAAAATGGAACCCCTCCGTATAAAAAAAGAGAGAAAGAAAATAAAAAGGTGAAAATGAAAAAATATTGAAAAAGAGAAGAGTTTGTGAAATAATGTTTGTGAAAAGAGTAAAAGAAATGTGGTATCCAATGAGTCATGCTTAAATGAATAATAGGGTGGATTGTGAACATCATAGATTGTGAAAGAGAAGGAGAAAAAGTGATTTGCAGGCCATACTTCATGAAGGTAGAAGTCACTAAACCAAAATGATCATACATTTGCACTCAACCCCATTACAAGCCTTGAAAGACCTTTGTGATCTTGAGTAAGCTGAAATAATGTTGATTGGAAAATAAGGGCAAGCCTATAGGTAGAGTCATGCATGTGTTCATCTTTGGGAGTGCGAGAGTTGTATTTGATTCCAAAATTATAATTTTTTAATGAACTTTGTGTGAGCATGGAATCATTCTTGGTGTGAGGGCATTAGAATGCTTTTGTTGAGCTTGGACTTGCATTTGAAGAAAGCATTGTGCACTTGCTTGAAGTTCTGATTATTAACCCTAAACTTCACCATCTTCTATGGAGGGAAAAACCTTACATAAAACGAATCAGTGAGCTCCTCCCAAGAAATGAGTGATTCCTTTGGTAAATCGTCCAACTACTTTGTTGCTTCCCCCATTAGAGAAAAGAGAAATAAACAAAGTCGAACTGACTCCCGAGTGATGTTCTTGAAAGAAAATGGCCCACATATATCCATAAAGATTCAGATATGGTTGTGAGGGTCCTCATGAGCAGGTCCTCCAAAGAGACCTTTCATTTGCAACAACTGCAACATAGTGCTTGTCACGTGGAACACTGCATTGCCCACAGTCGGAGGCAATTTGATAGCACCTACACTTCCCAATTGATCCGTATTGACATCATGCAAATTCCCGATGTCATTATTGTTCCCAAGTTGGCTGGCATTGCTCCCATTAACACTCATCTCTTCACTTGTTTAAGAGCAGCTAACAAATAACATAAATAAGATAATTTAACTATAACAAAATTAGTTCACGACTAAACTTCAATAAAAGAATTATAAATACCACTCCCCGGCAGCGGTGCCATTTTTTATAACACTCAACTACACTTTATCCGAATCTAAGTGTATGTAGTCGTTAACAAGTATAAACCCAACAAAGAGTTTGGGTCGAACCACATGGAGTGATACAATAAAGAATTTGATTACGCAGTAAAATTGTCATATAATTGTTTGTAGAGGTAGACATTTCGGATTGTTAAAATAAATTACAAGGTTTTGACAATTAATGTCAAATGGGAGGCATTCAGGTAACCAATTTACGACTACTAAAATCAGAAGTAAGAAAATAGAGAAGGTTTCTTGGGAGTGTGATAAATTGAATGCTAATTTCGTATAATGGGTGATTACGAGTTACTCAAAGATGTTGAATATTAGTGGGTAGGCTAGGTTTTGAGTACAATAGCCATTTCTCAATCAACTATTGTGATTTAAATGAGTTCTCTCGAACCTCAACAGGAAAAACACAATCTAACAACCCATTGCCTTAATCAATATACTTTTTCAAGCTAGATTTGGTAGATTTCATTCAAACAACTTTCTCAAACAAGATTTGTAACAATAAAATCAATACAATCATCAACTAATAATTCGACTCTAACACCTCTTTCTCAAGCAAGTATCGACAACTGAACTAGAATTGCATTTGCAACTACAATTCCTCAATTAAAACATGAAATATTCATTGAACCCACTTCAAAAAAACAATAAAATCAGTAACCAATTACACCCATTAGCTAATTGATGCAATCAATTACATAATCACACCCCCAAGAATGAGGGTTTTAGCCAAACATAGTAAAAAATAAGTAATGGTAACCAACAAAGTTTTCCATCAGATTTGACAACGATCTGCAAGTCTCCAAATTCTCATATTAAAGCTGAAAATCTCTAAATCTCTAAATTTTTGCTCAAAAATATAAAAAAAATGTTCTAGAATGTAAAAGATCAAAAACCCACAAGTGAACAATGTGGGAACTCGCTATCTTCTTTTGAAAATTGCATTTATACATTCCTAGAGTTTCGGCACGAAGTCCACTCGGCGAAGTAACTTGGCCTCGTCGAACAGGTCGGCGATACGCCGAGTGCTCCTCTTCTCGCCTTCTTGGTTTGGCTTCTCACCATCTCTTTTTTGTAATTTTTGGCCATTGAGATCGGGATCGTCGATCTCTTCGACTCATCGCCCAATTGCTATTCTGGTCGCCAAGTTTGTCCTGTCCATGGGCTAGCATTATGGAAGTTTGGGCGAGCTAAAGTTCTATTATGCGACTCGTCGAGTGGCTTTGGCGAGTACCAGCTTTGCTTTGCTTCAACCTTTTCCCTCCTATTTGCCTCTTAATATCCTTCCCTTGCTCTTTAGCCTTCATTGCTGCATATTAACACTTTAACATGAGTTATGAGTATAAAATAAGCATTGACGACATTAATTTCCCAAATATTAAGCCCTAAATGAGTCAAAATCTCTGACTCATCACCGGCCCAAAAGATCGGGTAGCACAACATATGAAATACAAACCATAGACCATTTTTTTTATGACATGAATAACAATAAACCATATAAAAATGGTAGACAAGAAAAAAATAAAGAAGTACTACATAGCCGACGAGGCCGCTACTGAAGACATACATAGTTACACAAACATATATATACATGCCAAACCTATGGGATGAAGATTGAAACCTACAAAAGAAACCAAATATTGTATCTATAATATCCTCTATGAGTTAAATAAGCACTATAGAGAAAAGACCCTGCTATACCCAAACTATACAATAGAAGTAAACCTCATATGATAGCCCCAGGATTAATGTGATTAATCATATTTTAATTTTTTCTCGTCACTTTCCTTCTACAACTTGATTTGATGAATCTTGCATACAAGCAAATTATATAACAATATTTACAAGTAATTTTATTTAATAAATTTATAATTGACAATATATAATCAATTATAATAAATCAAAATACATTAATATTAATTATATTTGAAGCGTATCACATATAAAAGTTGGTAATTCTATTAAAAGATAATTCTTCTCTTAGAGTACTTATTTTGAGTAATAGGGAAAATGTTCAAATATGCTATCAAACTATTAGAAACGACTCATCTATGTCACCCGTTTAGAGTTTGGAACATTTATGTCATCGCTGTTATAAAACATGTTCAGTTATATCATTATTTTTAATAGTCATTTTGTAAAAACTGTTTTTCCACATGGCCTCTTCTTAGAGGTCCACAAAAAAAATTGGACCCAAATAAAAATAGCTACTCATCCACACTCTATTATTTTCACCAACTTAAACCGAAACTAACTCATGGAACCTGGCATAGATCTACTTGTTGTTAATAGATCTATAAGGGTATTGTTGTGATAGATAACTCTTGTATAGAGTTCATCAATATCTGAGCTCATTAGTTTACACCCATCTATCTGAATGATCAGTCTCAACTCATAAGGATGAACCGGTGATAAACACAAAATCATCCATTCTTGCTCTATATATTTTTGAGAAAATGGTTACCCAATTTCACAGATCTAACGAAAAAGTCATTTCTTATTCAGACTTTTCAATATTCCCATTCATTTTCTGTGTGCCCTTCTTTCCTTAATTATTCCCATTATTCCAATGAATTTTCATTCACAAGTAACAATTGAAGAAATTGTGAATACATAACAGGAGCAATGTTAGGATATTTTAGTAATACTGAATTGCATTTATAAAAAAGGGCATATAGGAACAGTTGGGCAAAAGATTTTGTTGATCTTGAAACAAAATTAATGATATTTTGATATATTATACACAACTGACTACACGATTCAAAAGTTTTCATTACTTTCTTAAACTTTATATCTTGTTAAATTAAAACACCTAAAATAAAATGACAGAGTCACATGACATTAAAAGAAATAGGAAAAGAAAAACAACAAAATTTAAATATTATTACTTTATTTCATATATAAAAATTTGAATGTCATGTTACTATGTCGTCTTATCTTATGCGTTTCAATTTAAGAATGTATGACGTTTAAGAAAGTACTGAAAACTTTTGAATTGTGATGTCAGAAGAGAATAATATATCAAAATATCATTCTTTTTTTTTCAAGATCAACAAAATCTTTTGCCCAACTATTCCTATATGCCTATTTTTTATAAATGCAATTAAGTATCACTAAAATATTCTAACATTGCTCTAGTTATATAAATTAAATATCAATTCCCCATAACAATGCTCATGTCAAGTCAATGTATTCACAATTTCTTCAACTGTTACTTGTGAATGGAAATTCGTTGGTAGAATGAGAATAATTGGGGGAAGAAGGGCACACAAAAAATGAATGAAAATATAGAAAAGTCTAAATAAGAACTGACTTTGTGGTTAGATGCGGAAAATTGGGTAAGCATTTTATTCGAACAAATATAGAGCCAGAATGGATGATTTTGTGTTTATCACCGATTCTTCCTCATAAGTTGAGACCGATCATTCAGATAGATGAGGGATAAACTAATGATCTGAGATATTGATGAACTTCATACAAGAGTTATCTATCACAAAAATACCCTAATAGATCTATTAACAACAAGTAGATCTATGCCAAATTCAATGAGTTAGTTTTGGTCCATGTTGGGAAAATAATAGAGTGGGGAAAGTTATTTCTTTATTGGGTCAATTTTTTTGGTGGACCTCTAACAAGTGGCCATGTGGCAAAACTGTTTTTACAAAATCACAATTAAATATAATGATATAAATGAACATGTTTTATAAAAATGATGACATAAATGTGCCAAACTCTTAACGGATGACATAGATGAGTCATTTCTAATAGTTTGATGGCATATTTGAAAACTTTCCCTATTATTAATAAAAAGTACACTAGGAGAAGAATTATCTTTTAATAGAATTACCAACTTTTATACATGATACGCCTCAAATATAATTAATATTAATGTAATTTGATTTATTATAACTGATTATTTATTGTCTGTTATAAATTTATTAAATAAAATTACTTGTAAATACATTTAAACAACTTGCTTGTATGCAAGATTCATCAAATCAAGTTGTAGAAGGAAACTGACGAGAAAAAATTAAAATATTATTAATCACAGTAATCTAATATTAAATATTTTGAACAAATCTTTATTAGAAAAATTATTATAGTGTCATATACCTTCCAAATTTAATGCCAAAAATTTCCTATAAATTCCTACCTTTTTTCCTTCAACATTGTAAATTTTCATCAAACACATATCTCTACAATTACTATTATAAATACGACCACCCACTGTGCCCCCATTAAAGGTCCTCGAAAGATTAATAAGACTATCACCCCGTTTGAGCAACTGACCAAGATGTTAGTGCTTCCATTTGCATTCATTCTTGCACATGTTCTTCCACATTGGATGAAGGAAATGGTCAAACTTGTCGATAAAGGGAACATGCATCGTTTTGAATTATGGGATGTTACTAAAGAGAACAATCCTAAAAATGATGAAGGAAACGGAAGATGAAGCCATGTAAGTACTATGAAATAGTTTGTGCAAATTTGTCAAAAATCGTGGATTGACCTGTGGTGATGACATTGAACTCTGTTGGGATATTAATTTGAATAATTTTAAATTCAATTTAATCAATTAGAATCTTATTTTGTTAAATCTTATGATGATTTTTGAGAGGAGATCGAATGAAAGAAACAGGAAAAGAAAAATAATAAAATTTAAATATTATTACTTATTTCAGATATAATTATAAAAATCATTTGATCTCCTCTCAAAAATCATCATAAGATTTAATAAAATAAAATCCCAATTAATTGACTTGAATTTAAAATTGTTCAAATTAGTATCCCAACAGAGTTCAATCTCACCACCACAGCTCAATACACGATTTTCAAACAAATCCGAACAAACTGTTGCATGCTCCTTACATGGCTTCATCTTCACAACATAAGCGCCTTCATCATTTTTAGGGTTGTTCTCTTCAGTAACATCTCATAATTCAAAACGATGCATATTCCCTTTCTCGACATGTAGGACTATTTCCTTCATCCAATATGGCAAAATATGTGCAAGAGTGAATGCAAATGGAAGCACTAACATCTTGGACAGTTGCTCAAACTGGGTGGTAGTCTTCTTAATCTTTCGGGGACCTTGAACAGGGGCAGAGTGGGTGGTTGTATTCATAATAGTAATTGTAGAGAAATGTGTTTGATGAAAATTTACAATGTTGAGGGGAAAAAGGTAGGAATTTATAAGAATTTTTTGACATTAAATTTTGAAGGTACATGAGTTATAATTATTTTTCTAAGAAAGATTGGTTTCATATATTTAAGATTAGATTATTGTGATTAATCATATTTTATTTTTTTCTCGTCACTTTTCTTCTAACACTTGATTTGATGAATCTTGCATACAAGCAAGTTATTTAAATGTATTTAAAAGTAATTTTATTAAATAAATTTATAACCGACAATAAATTAAGATGTAGCTTACCAACTCACATGTGAACCCGAATCCTAGAGGGTGGGTCGATCAGAATCCATGACTGGACCTTCTCGCATGAAACAAAAAAAGTAGCATGTAACACCCCAAATCCGAAAGAGGGCACCATATAAAATTTCAGCATTTTCAAGGTGCAATCCACGGCTCGTGGGTTGAAGCATGGACCGTAGGGGGATCCGTGGATTAGTCACCCAAAATTGTCCAATACATGGACCATAACTTTACTACGGACCATATGTGGGTCCACGCCTCGTGATCCAGAAACTGTAGGTCAGGACAAAAGTCTCTGACCACCAACCATGGTCCACCAGGACGGGCAGTGGGTCAAACCATGGTCCATCGGTTGGTAGGTCCGTGATAGGTGAAAGTTAACTCAGGGGAAGTTGGGTCTTTTCCTAATTAATTAGTTCTTATACTATGCCATTTTACCTATGTTTAGGACTTCTATATAAGCTTTTTCAACCCCCAAATTAACCCATTTACTTCATTCGTCAAATTTCACAAAAAGAAACAAAATTCCTCTCCAAATATTCTCTCTCTAGAAACTTCAAGAAGAAGAAGAAGGATTCACCTAGGGTTTCAAGCTAAGGTTCCAATTCCTCCACTGAAGGCTAGTTTTTGGATTCAAGGTATGATAGTTTGCATCCATGGATTCCTTCCATCCATGGAGTTTCCAAATTTTCATTATTTCAAGTGGTAGAATTCCAAAATTGAGTTAGGGTTTTCTTCAATTAGCATGGGTTCCTTTCATTATTGATTTAAATGATTGAATTATGATCTATTATGCATGAATTGATTATACATGATGATTTATGATGATTTCCCCATGAACCCATGTAATCCCCATTATTTCAAGTTATGAATCATATGATGTGGGATTTTGATCTTCAAGGGAGAGTTTTATGAAATGGAGCATGTATTGCAAGATTTACATGTATTTATGATGAAGTACATATCTAACTCATGTTTTCTAAGAGTTTATGATTGAAAGTGGGTTTTGACCTCAAGAGGTAAATTATGAACTTATGCGCATTGTTTATGAAATCTATGCAAATGCTTAAAAGGTTTTTTGAGAGTAAAATACCAATGATGATGTTGTGTTGTAAAAGTATATTCTCACTAAAACACATATTAGCATGATGTGAAAGGTTTTCTTCCATAGAAAGATTTCTTGGGTTGAAAGGCTTTCTCACCTAATTGAATCAAAGACTAGGACCTATCATAATGAAACTAGCTTGAATGGATTGGCCAAGGGCACCTTTTCATGAGTAATGAAGTAAAGTAAGAAATGATTATTCTGTGGGAATTTATGCTTAGCACCGAGTGGATATTGATAGTTAGATGGAAGGGCTCCCATAGTAGAGGTCGGGTTTCCAAAGAAATATCACGAGATGGAAGCTCCCCGTAGTAAAGGTCGGGTTTCTAGTAGCAATCTTCTTATCCCATAACTATGTGCCCCCATAGGTTGATTAGCTAGTGGATCCACTTAAGCTAGAAGTTCAAGGTTCTACTTTCGGCAAGTAGGACACCCCTTTTGGTGTGGGGTAAACACCAAATTCCATGTTATAGCTCACATGGTCTCAATTTCGGTTAAGGCTAATTCCCCAAAAGTAATAATGAACTAATGTTACTTCAAGTAGTATCGCATATGAGTTCCAAGGTTTTAAAGATGAAGTTAGCTTTCATTGACCATGATTTATGACTTATGTTTTATAACTATTTCATATTATGTTTTAGCTCGGTCAAGTGCATGTCATGAAATGAAATGTCCATTTTAGCATGATTTAAATGTTTTATGCATGGTTATCATACTTGGTACATTGTTTTGTACCAACGCATACTCTTGCCTACATTTTTCCTAAATGTAGTGTCCGATATTCAAGGTGCTCAGTTTTGTGGCTAGTGGGTGATTTGATTGATTTCCGAGCTTTGGTGAGTCCTCATACTTTGAGGACAAACTTCATTGTTTTCACTTTCATTCATGTATTTTATCTTTTGGACATGATGTATGGCCTAGGACCAACTGCATTCTATTGTATTAGATGGCTATGTTGAGACAAGAGTTTGGACTGCTGCTTTTCGTTTCTAAAATGTTTTGGAATTTGATTATTGTTTTACTCTTATTGTTCTATTTCTTAGGTTATGAGGACTAATTGATTTGTATGGAGTCCTTCGGGTATCTATACGGCATGTTACATCAAGGGGGTACCCCTTGGTCGTGACAAACTTGGTAATCAGAGCACAAGGTTTAGAATGGTCCTAGAATGTCTCATAAGCCACGTGTAGTAGAGTCTTGTTCATGAGTGTAAAGAGCGCCACATTTATGAATAAGAGGCTACAAGATGATGAGGAAACTCCACTTCTATCATTACTCTTAAGTCGTGCAATAGAGTTTATCTCTATAAAGTCTCTCTCCTAATCCCTATCATACGTTCTTCAGGATATGACTACACAAAAAGCTTATGCTAGAAAGAATGTGAGGGAGAATATGGAACAAGAAGCTCCTCCCAAAGATCCTCAAGTTTAGGTCGATCCTTTGGCCGAGCATGTTTCTAATGCAGAGTTTAGGGCCACTTTTCAAGTGTTGGCTCAAGTGGTGACGGCCCAAGCTAATAGGGAGGTTGTGGTTCCCGCAAGCTCAAATGTGAATTCAACGGCTTCAAGAGTGAAGGACTTCACAAGAATGAATCCTCTGGAGTTTCATGGTTCAAAGGTTGAGGATGATCCTCAAGAGTTTATCGATGAGGACTATAAGGTGTTGATGATCATGGTAGTTACGCCGCTGCAAAAAGGCAGAGTTAGCTTCTTACCAATTGAACGGTGTAGATCAAATAAGGTATAACTAATGGAAATAAGGGATATCGGAAGATGCAGGTCCTCTTAATTGGGAGAAGTTTAAGGCCGCGTTTCTTAATACGTTTTTTCCCCTTGAGATGAAGGAGGCTATGGTGCTAGAGTTCATTAACCTTCGACAAGAGAGTATCAGTGCGAGGGAATATGCTCTAAATTCCACTCAATTGTCTAAGTATGCTCCATTAATGGTTGCCGATTCAAGGGCTAAGATGAGTAAGTTTATGTCAGGTGTGTATGAAATAGTGGTTAAAAAGTGTCGAACCGCAATGCTCATTCATGATATGACATCTCTCATCTCATGGAACATGCACAACAAATTGAGGAGGAGAAACTCAAGGAAAGGTCTAGGTAGGAAAAAAAGGTTAAGACCGGGGATGAAAATTTCTCTAACACAAGGTCCGGTGGACAAGGTCATCCAAGATTCTGATAATGGTTTTCTGGTCAAGGTTCCTCCAATGCTCCTCAAAATTTCAACCAATATAAGGTGTCTAACCGTAAGCCTCAAGGAGGAAATGGTAGTGGACCTTCATTTCCTAGGTCTGATTGTACTAAGTGATGAATGAAGCACGATAGTAGGTGTCTAGCTGACATGGATGGTTGTGGTAAAAGTTGTCAAGAAATGAGGGATTGCACAATGCTTACGGCTAAGGGAAGAGAGGGCAAGCAAGCTACTCCTAGTGGTTAGGGTTCTAATGCTTCTAAGAAAATCCACTTTTATACTCTTCAGACTAGATGTGAACAAGAGATTTCTCCGGATGTGGTTAACGGTGTGTTGAAAGTTTTCCAACATGATGTTTATGCTTTACTTGATCCCGCTGCTACCTTGTCTTTTGTGGCGCCATATGTGGCTATGAGGTTTGATGTGCTCCCCGATGTGTTGTTTTCTGTCTCTACTCCTATTTGTGATTTTCTGGTGACTGAGAGGGTCTATAGAAAGTGTCATGTTTCCTTGTCCCATAGAGTTACTCTTGTTCACTTGGTATAGCTTGATATGTTATATTTTGATTCTATCTTGTGGATGGATTGGCTACATTCTTGTTATGCTTCTATTGATTATAGAACTCGTGTAGTCAAGTTTCAGCTCCCGAATGAGCCTATCCTATAGGGGACAGGGGGAAATTATATGCCTAAGGGTCAATTTGTTTCTTATCTTAAAGATAGAAACAAGATTTTTCTAAGGGTTGGTTTTAGCATCTAGTAATGGTGAGGGATGTAGATTCTGAAACCCCTTCTCTCGAGTTGGTTCCCATTTTCAATGACTTCCGCTTTTTGTTTATAAAATGTTTTGGACTTGGACTATTGTTTTACTCTTATTGTTCTATTTCTTATGTTATGAGGACTACGTGGCTAGTATGGAGTCCTTCGGGGATCTATACGCCATGTTACATCTAGGGGGTACCCCTGGGTCGTGACATTGCATCCCCAGGACATCAGTAGGAATAAAAATGTACTGGTATGTAAGGAAGAAAGTAGAATCATAAGTAACTTCTGTTGAAATGGTAATAGAGATACCACTTGAAACTTAAACTAAAATAATCTCCATGACTGACATTTGACCTCCTACTATTCAAATATGCATATTATATATATATGCAAAGGCATGACATATAAAACAAATGCTTAGTAGTGGTGGTGCCTCCCGGTAGATAACCGACATCATATTCACCAATTTGTGTCGATCTGTGTCTCAAATTTATAAATATAGGCAATAGGACAGATACCTTCCGAATGTAGCTCAGGATTAGAATGCATATCATGCCGTGTCATGGATTCGTAATGGATATATGTTACCATAATCATGTTGCCAATCTTGACTTATTTCTACTCTTGTTCTTATAATCCTATAATCACTTTCGTATAACATGTAAATGTCTCATGGAACCTCATATGTTTTGCCGAATAAGTTTGAAAACTTAACTCAAGTTTTAGAAAGATAACTTAACCCTGAAGATGTTAATACAATGCTTAAGGTGCTTCACTTAGTTCCTATACTCGATTTCTAGATAATTTATAAAAGAAAGTATTTCAAAAAGCAATTGTTTTAATACTTAAAACATATAAGTTTTATTTCAGAGTTGCGAAAATTGTGTGTTACTTTAAAGATATTTCAAAATACACTTTATCGAGGGTAAGAGGACTAGTTGCAAATACTAAATGTATCCCATAATATTTTCAAGTCACACCACCCAAAGAATAATATTAATCCATACATATGGTTATATAGTCAAGGAAGCAAATATGATGATATGTAGATGTCGAACACTCTTTTTATCCGAACAAGTGGAATATCAACATAATTGAATCAAGAAAAAAATCTAGTTCCAATCCCAATGCCTTTCACAGAAGGTCTTTCTAGAAATATAAAAGTAAAATATCGCATTTGGCATTTTCGGAATTTCTAATAGGCGTGCTAAAAGGAAGGACAAAGCTTAGGCCTAACATACCTTTCCAATGAACGCATGAATGCCCATAGTTTCTTCATGAAAGTTATTCCGTACGCCCCAAGATTTGCAAACACTATAAATACACAACTCGTACCCACCTATAACATTTTTATAATTGTACTTAAATTGGCAGATTTTCCATATGGTCCTAACATGATGAAATATTCATAGAACTTCGTCAAAACAATCATAAAAGAGTCTTGAGATGATTACCTTAGAAAATCAAGTGTAAACCTTGAAGAAACACCAATAACTACCAAGTTATATCTTCAAATACCAGCTCCAAATGCACTACTAGAAGGGGGAAATGATTGCCATGTGTAGAGATTATGTTTCTAGGCTAGGGGGCAACCTTTAATGGTAGAAATCGCTAAAAACAAACCTTGATCATCTAAAAACTCCATTAGAACCCTTTCTAAAGCTTTATTTCTGGTTAGGAAGTGGAATTTTTTTTTTTATGGGTTAAAACGCAGAATAGCCGACATACCATATTTTTTTACCCGACCCTGTTCGGGACCCGGGTTTCGCCCAGATAGACCGTAGTAAAATACTCATATTTTTTTACTACGAAGTCGATTTGATGTGAAATTTTATGCATTGCAAACAAGATGGGTAAAAAATCTATTTGAAAGGTCGTGGGACTTTTAACTCCTTATATATTGGGAGAAATCATCCAAGACATTTGACCTGAAGTTCATAAATTTTCATTAGAGAAACGTACGACAACTTTTGCCGACCTTTGTTTCACTAATTTTCTTTAATTCAGAAACTTTAAATACAACCATTGTGATATTATAATACATCATAAAACATTATTCTTAGAAAATTAGATACTCATAGGGTTATTCGGGAGGTATGGGTTAATATAAACCTTTCAAACGGGTGAGGTTTTTCATGAGCAATTTATTTAAACCCAAACCTTCCTTTGAAGGATTCCTTTTACCTAAAACATTAGTTTATTCCTTGATATTTCCACTCATTTGCAATCATATTTTCCATTGTACTATACCAAGTCATATACACCTCATATAACCACTGATGAGTCCACAATTTGGACTCAGTTAGGCCTTTATTTGGATACATTTAGTGACCTTAAATGCTTATTTTTCGCTAATAACTGATGTAAAGTCCTGTTTTTCCGAGTATTTGGATTGAGGAACAAAGCATGGATACAAACGAGCAAAAAGAAATAAGGCACCTGAAAGAATGAAGAAATGAAGGCATGTCGATCGCCTAATTCATTGGGCGAATCGCCCAGTGGATATTACCTAACCTAAAGTTCAAGTGTGCCAAGCCCTGAAGTAGAAAATCAAGTCGGCGAGAGAAAGGAGCAATCGGAGAGTCATCGAACGGTTCTGTGATGCAATGTTGGATCCCTCAAAGTTACAGAACTTAAGGATGCTGAAGGCCTAAGCAAAAATGTGATTAAACTGACCAAAGGGCGGATCACCGAGTTGATCGGTGATCCTGACTTACTGCACTGAATGGTCCTTCACAACATATTTTTGGCAACTATAAATACATTTTCAAACATTATGTTTAGAATCAAATTTTATTCTGAACATTCATTAGAGTAATTTTTGAGTTTGAACTTGGAATATTGAGACAATATTTTCCGAAGCTTTGAAGAATTGAGTTTTCCATTTTTGAGAAATTGGAAGTGGGTCTTTGAGATTCTTCAACCTAGACCTTTTTAAAGACAAAATTAATCGTACCCAGTTGATGGAAACACAATTTGGTAACGATTTCTATCTTTTTATGATGTCTAGCTAAAACCCCAATTCTTGGGGTGTGATTACGTGATTAAGGGTTGATTTAGCTTATAGGTATTGCTAATTGATATTTTAAATGTTGTTTAAAAGTGATTTCAATCACTAATTATGGTTTAATTTAAAGGGTTGTAGTTGCAAATAAAACTCTACCTTCATGTTTTTGGCTTGCTCGAGAGAGAGATTATAAAATCAAAATTACTGAATTAATGGTCTGTGGGTATTGGGTTGTCATGGGTTCAGCTCGAGAGATTGAATCCTAAACTCATTTCCACACATTCATCTCGAGAGAGTGAATGGACTAAAGCGTACGCTGTTCTTAATTGCTGTTTGTTGGTGTTCGAGAGAAACCAATTTGATTCGGGGTAAATTGTTCAAGAGAAAGTTTATCCCCATTAAAGTCTAGCTTATTCACTGATTTACAGCTATTCACTATCAATTGCAATTACCCATTTTTCTACCTTAGCCTATAATCCAATCACATCCCAAGAACCCGTTTCCTTACTTGTTAATTCGTGTTATTTGCTGCTGTTGTAGTTGATATATACAATCAAAAGACCCCCTATTATTTGACACTTCTGTCAACCCTTAATTTGAATTATGTTTTTATTCATAAATATCTATTCTTATGATTGACTTGAACATATTCGTACTTTGCTCTTTATTCTCAAACACGTACCACTCCTTGTGGGAACGATCCAACCCAATTGGTTGGGCTATATTCTAACTAACGACCGCTGACTCTTAGAACTGGATTAAGTGTCTTTGATAGCATTATTCAATCAAAATGGTGCCGCTGCCGGGGAGTGGTCTTAGTTGAAATTTTTTAGTTAAGTTGAATTTTGTTCTTGTTAGTCATAGTTGGACTCGCTTAAATTTAGTTTTGGTTTTTGTGTTGCTGTTTTGAACAGAAATATTGAGCTTATCTGCTAGCAACAGTGACCCAATGGACCACCCTCCTCTGAAAATGATGATTCTTTGGGATAACATACTAATTTTCAATAAATTGGAGGGTGAGTCAGTTTATGAGTTGTGGAAAAGGTTTAAGGCTCTATTGCAGCAGTGCCCAACTCATGGAATACTAGATAAGATGTTTCTGCAATTTTTCTACTAGGGTCTTGGCCCCTAAAATAGAATAGTGGCTGACCAAATCTCTCCAGGTGGTCTCATCCAGCTACCTGATGCACAAGCAACCCACCTCCTTGATCACATGTCCAAGACCAACAAGGATGAAGAAAAAGACCGAGAATTGGCCAAATTGTTGACTCAGCTGAATGTCTTGGCCCATAAATTTATGGAATTGGAGATGATGTTCAAAGGAAATATCGATACATACCTCCTCATGAGGGAAGGAAGCTTAAGGACAATGAGGGTAGACGTGTCGAAGAAACGCTCTCAATCATTCTCCAAAAGGTTAAAGAGCATGGTAGAGTGTTGGAGGAGATACGGGTGAATGTATTGATGCTAAATTAGATTACAACCTCTCATTCCATGCTCATTGAGCTACTAGAGTCCCAAATGGTCGAAGTGACGTCTTGTCTCTACCCAAAGCCATAAGAAGGGTTGCCTTATGAAAGGGAGGCAAACCTCACAAATGGAACTTAAGTGGGGACTTGTGTCGTGCCACGACGTTAACTAAGGCGCTTTTTCGAAGAAAACCCAAGGTTTTAATTCTTTCATTTTGTTTTAGAAATAATGGTGTGTTGATTGTGCAAGCCAAAGTGTGGAAGGTGTTTGAAAAATGTTGTTTGGCGAGCCAAAAGTCCAGTCGGTGACTCACCGAAGAGGTCGGCAAGCCCAACTTAGACCACCGTTGGGCTCAAGAAATCCTAGGGGTTGAGCTTGTAAAACTCAGCGAGCCTAGAAGCTGCTTGGCGCATCATCGACCTTGTCGGCGATCACGACTTTTACCACCGTTTGGACCCCCACAATAACTGGACGTCCTATAAAACTCGACGAGGTAATTTCCCACTCGGCGTGTCACCGAGTGGGTCGGCAGAAGTACTAATGTCGCCGAATGGGCAAGAACTGGATGGTTTTAAAGGCCAAATGTTTAAACTTTCAAACTCTTTCAGTTTCCCTCACTTTTGAAATTCCCAATCTCATGCCCGTATAATACTTTGCATATTTATTGCATTTTAATCATATTTTAGTCATCATATTTGTTTTTGGAGTTGGATTTCATTGCCACCTAGCTTTACAACTTGATTATTCAGCTTAAAAGGTTGGTTTCCAAACCCCGAATTAATTCTTTTAGAAATTTGTACTCATTTTCAATGATTTTGATCTTAGTGATATGTGTTGGGCCTCTCTGATCATAATTGTATATGTGTGTGCCTGTTTTAATTTGAATATCATACCCGTAATACTTATATTGATTAATTCCCGAGGTTTGTGCCTTAAAATTGATTAAAATCATGGGGTTGTGATTGCATGTTGTTGGATCTAGTCGGGTGAAGTCTAAGTAACTCACATTTGTGCCAAATGATGTAAATTGCCTAACGATAGAGTGGTTGACGTCATTCTTAAGGGCAAAAGTCATCAAATGACCAAATTTGGCCAATCCGGGAGAAGTTTGAGTATCTCGCGGTAATGGCTAGTAAGGACCTTTGTTTAATTTTATGGGTGCATGTTTTGATTTTGTTTTCGGGGGTTCTGGGTTGAATTTGGGAAGTTGGGTTGAAAGTAGGTATGTTGGGTCATTTGGCTAGCTGAGTCGAGCTTGCCGAACCACTCGGCGGTTCCCCGAAGTCCCCATTATCGCCTTTAATTTCATGCTTAACCTTGCGTTTACGTCTATAAATTTCAACAAGAAGCTTGAGTTCACCGAGTGCACTCGACGACTCATCGAAAGTCCGTCTTAATCACCCTTTCTGCACCCCTAACCCTAAAATGCACTGTTAATTTTGGTGGGCTAATCCTTGCTCGCTGAAAGACATTTCCCATCACCGACATGCCAAAAGTGTTTGGTCGGGGAGCCCGATCTGACTCTCCAAAGAGATTCGGCAACTCGTCGACTAGTATGTCTGCAGCTTCCTTTATGTTCTTTTTCTTGAATTATTTCTAACTTTTTCGGATGTTTTGCAGATATGGAAAGAACCAACATTGATATGCCACCCCGTAAATGATTATAGGGCGTGGTTATAAATTAAGAAGGAGCCAACCCTCCTAAAAGGGGGAGAACAGAGCCATCCAGAGAAGGTAAAGGCAACGGAAAGAGGCCTGTATCTGAGGCCCCAGAGCACATTGACTCCCAATCTACACTATTTGAGCCGATGGATGACCAGCCACTATAGTCCCAGAAGAAAGAGCTTTGTGCTAGGTCTCACCCTGACCCCTTTAGATCTCCCACAGCTACCCTTGCAGCAGCCATAATGCCAGCTCCGGCACCCCCTGTAGCTCAAGTGCCACCTGTCATTCCTCCTCCCCGACTCCTTAATAGACTGAAAGCAGATGGGTTGCAGACTATTTTGGAGGAGAATTTGCTTTCTACTGAGGGTCTTGAGGGCAGATATTCAGAAGTGATGGAGACACTCCAGTACCATCGTTTTGGGTAGTTTACCAGGCCTCGGGGTCCATACATCCCTACATGGGTCTGGGAGTTTTACTCTGCATATGGTGATCTGGTTCCTAAAAGCAATAAGAAGGCCAGTAAGTTCATACCAGTGAGGTCGGTCATGGTTCGGGGTAAGGAAATAGGGTGTAGTAGCAACCACATTAATATTGTACTTGAAAGATCTCTAGGTACTACACGAGTGTATGAGGTTTTGCCTATTACTCAGCCCCTGGATGACTTAAAGGGCTGGCTTGCACAGTTGATTTCCGATACCACCCCAAGGTGGATCAACTAGGGGTCCCCATTGAGAAGCAGGACCTAAGTATCGCGGCTCATTTTTGGTTTAACTTTATCTGCAACACTATCATGTCATTCCAGAACAAGTCCATCCTCCGCCACCATAAGGCTGCTTTCCTTGGGATGATAATGTCCAAAAAGAGAATTGACATGAGACTTATTATCGAGCAAGAGATAGACATGAGGGACAAACAGAGGCAGACATCACTTTCATTGCTGGTGTTGATCACAGAGGTGTACCAGTGGGATGGAGTCCCCCATGATGCAACTAGAGATATTGAGGTTAATCCCTCTTCCTCAATAGATATCAGGCCTATAGAGGCCAGATACACTCGAGATGAAGCTGACAGGAGGAGAGCAGTTCCTGTAAATATACTTCCTGAGGTGGATGTCGATTCTATGCCTGAAAAGGCATCTTTACCTACTCCAGACTCTAGGCCTTCATGTACATATTCTCTGACTTCTTCTTCTTCACAGGCCCCAGGTGCCTCTACCTCTGCCCAGCCCAACAGGATCACTCAGGCTATGATCCTGTCCATTCAGCTGATATGAGGGCGACCCCACTTGAGAGATCCATCCTATGGATGATCGAGAGTGCCATCCTTACTGGACTTAACCCCTTCAGACTTCCATCGACACTCTCACTTAGAGAGTTGAGGCTTGTGACGGTAGACAGGGGGAGACCTTCGAGATTATGGCTTTGAAAGCCAAAGTTGCAGATTTGAGGTAGGACGTGGACTATATAAAGTCTACTGACCTCACTTCAGTACTGGAGTCCTCTGATGATGTTGATTCCCTAGAGACTTCTGGGATTCCTCCAGCTACCACCAAAGATATACATAGGGATGGCAGATCAGCTGATGAGTCAAATGCAAAGACTGATGAGGAGCCAATTGAGGTCAGGGAGGAGAGTATTTATGGAGATCTGCCAGACCTAGAGGAGATGATTGTACAATCGGTGATCCAGACATCGCTGACAAAGACATCCATGGCAGCTCCTAGTGGATCTGGTACTATTGATGCTACACCGGGCACTGATGCCCAGACAGACGGAGCGTCTGCGTAGCTAGGATTTCTTTTACCTCCCTATCTGTCTTATTTTTATAAACTTTAGGATATTTTATTTCTTGCATTTTAGGAAAAATAGCTTCTGTTTGTGGTGGGGTGAGGCCCACCTTTTGTGACTATTATTCTGTCTATATATTTGGGTTTTTGTGCTATTGATTGTGTTTAGCACTGTTGTTGTTGATGATTGAGATTGTGGATCCTTGTTTTAATTGTAAATGATATTTAGACCCTTCTGGAAAAAAATTGCGCCACCTCTTGTTTGTGTATGAATGTGGATGTTCCCTTGCAAATTTGAGTATCGGTCTTGATCAATACCGATGACTTGAATAGTGCTCATAATCGAACAAAAATGAATGTGCGGCTACGATGAGGCCAAATGAAGGTGCATAGGCAATATGTGAAATTTTTGCATCTCGTTGTGACTAGCCAAGTATCAAATTGAGTCTCTTGTGATGAACATTGCACACTAGAGAAAGTGTAGAGTATTTTTTACATTGGTTTCAATGCATTGTGTGATGACCTTATCGTGAACCATGTGTGATGACACCTAGAATTTGTCTCGTTGGTCTCGTTGACTAAGTGATGCAAGCTCTTGAGATGATCTTAGGAAACTTTAAAGAGTGTGAAACAATTTGACATTATACCTCTTTTGTGGCCTACCTTGTGAGTGTGTGAACTTCGTTTGAACACCTTTTAAGCCTTAACCCTTTCCTTGAAAGAAACTTGATGAAATTATGACCTTTCTTTATCCATTACCCATAATCCTCATGATTTGTGGTTTTCTTGAATAGCCAACTTAGGTCAAAAGCCTCAGTTGGGGGTGTGGTGAAAAGAGAAGGTAAATTAAGAAATGCAAAGAAGTCCCCTTTGACCCATGGTTTTAAGAAAAGTGGAACCCCTCCAAACAAAAAAAAGAAAAAGAAGAGAAGAATGAAAAAGAAAAAGAATGAAAAAGTTGTGGAATAAAGTTGTGAAAATGCAAAAAGAAATGGGGTATCCAACAGTCCATGGAAAGTGAATAATGGGGTGACTTTGAGCATGAATGAGAATGATGAAAGAAAGGGAATGAAGTGTTGTTCACACCACATTTCATGAGGATAGCAGCCACTGAGCATAAATGAACATACATTTACACTCAGCCCCGTTACAAGCCTTGAAAAGACCTTTTTGATCTTGACTGAGCTGAAACAAGTGTTGATTGGAAAATAAAGGCAAACCTATGGGTGAATTCATGCATGTGTTCATATTTTTGAGTGTGAGTGTTGATTGTGATTTCGGAGCTATAAATTGTTGAACCATTGTGTGTGAATATGGAATCATTCTTTTTGTGAGCGCATTTGAGTACCTTTGTTGAGCTTGAACTTGCATTTTGAAGCAAGTATTGTGAACTTGAGAATCTTTGATAATAGTGAGTCACAACTTGAATCATTGAGTACACAATTGATCATTGTATGAGTAAGTTCAATCTTTTTGTGTGCATTCTTAATTGAGTCTTGTGTAGCACTGTTTGACACATCCTTTTTGAACTGCTGAACTTGAGTTTTACTTGAGGACAAGGAAAATTTTAAGTTGGTGGTGTTGACGAGTCCACGATTTGGACTTATTTAGGGATTTATTTGGATAGATTTAGTGTCCTCAAATGTTTATTTTGTGCCAATAACTGCTGTAAAATCCTTGTTTTCCAGGTATTTGGATTGAGGAATAAAGCATGGACACTAACGAACAAAAAGGAACAAGTCCGCTGAAAGAACGAAGAAATGAAGGCCTCTTGATCGCCTAATCCATTGGGCGAATCATCGAGTGGCTATTACCTCGCCTAAAGTTCAGTGTGCCAAGCCCTGAAGGAGAAAATCAAGTCGGCGAGAGAAAAGAGAAGTCGGCGTGTCGCCGAACAGTTCCGCGATGCAGTGTTGGATTGCCCAAAGTTACAGAACTTGAGGATGCCGAAGGCCTAAGCAAAAATGCGATGGAACTGACCAAAAGGTGGATCACCGAGTTGATCGGCGATCCCGACTTACTGCATCGAATGGTCCTTCGCATCATATTTTTCCGACAATAAATACAGTTTCAAACATTATGTTTAGAATCAAATTTTATTATGTACATTCATTACTGTAATTTTTGAGTTTGACCTAAGAATATTGAGACAATAGTTTCCTTAGCTTTGAAGAATTAAAGTTTTCTATTTTTTAGAAATTAGAAGTGGGTGTTTGATATGTTTTAACTTGGACCTTTGTAAAGACAAAATTAATCGTACCCAGTTCATGGAAAGACAATTTGGTAACGATTTCTATCTTTTTATGATGTCTAGCTAAAACCCCAATTTTTGGGGTGTGATTATGGTTTTTTTTAGCTTATGGGTATTGCTAATTGATAGTTTAAATGTTCTTTAAAAGCAATTTCAATCAGTAATTGTGTTTTAATTTACGGGTTGTAGTTACAAATGCAACTATACCTTCGTATTTTTGGCTTGCTCGAGATAGAGGTTTTAAAAGCAAGATTACTGAATTGATGGTATGTAGGTATTGGGTTGTCATGGGTTCAACTCGAGAGAGTGAATCCTAAACCCTTTTCCACACATTCAGCTCGAGATAGTGAATGGACTAAAGCGTACGTTGCTCTTAATTGTTGCTTGTTGGTGTTCGAGAGAAACCAATTTGATTCAGGGTAAATTGTTCGAGAAAAAGTTTATCCCCACTAAAGTCTAGCTTATTCACTGATTTACAGCTATTCACTATCAATTGCAATTACCCATTTGTCTACCTTAGCCTATAACCCAATCACATCCCAAGAACCTGTCTCCTTACTTGTTAATTCGTGTTTTTTGCTGCTGTTGTAGTTAATATTTACAATCAAAACCCCCCTTGTTATTTGACATTTGTGTCAACCCTTAATTTGAATTATGTTTTTATTCGTAAATATCTATTACTATGATTGACTTGGACATATTCGTACTTTGCTCTTGATTATCAAACACGTACCACTCCATGTGGGAACGATCCCAACCCAATTGGTTGGGTTATATACTGACTAACGACCCTTTACTTTTAGAACTAGATTAAGTGTCTTTGATAGCGTTATTCCATCAACACCACTCTATGCCACATACATTATCAAAGAACAGAAAAAAAGTACGGGATCTGATATTCTCCCCCCTAAGAATATTCACCTACAAATGGATCAAGATAATCCTTTGTTGAATTGATTTGCCGCTAATACATTATTTACATGTCTATATTTGTAACACTCGCAAACCTTAAGTCAAATTCTGAAAATCCCAACTACTAAGCTTCATATTGATATCTCGTAACAAGACATATAAATTTCATTTTCAAGTCACTTAATATATAATTATGTTTTTGTCAAGAAATAATAATCAACTATTGAAATGTGACTCACCTTAAGTCGTAAATATCTTGGGGTACTTCTTCCTTGTTTCCTTCTCGTCTTTCTAAAGCATTTTCCCGATGTTGTTATCTGACCATTTATAACTCTCAAACTACTCTCTAAAAAAATTCCAAATTTTAAGCGGTCTTAGTCAATAAAAATGCCTAACTAAGAGTGAGGGTCGAATCCCATCGAGCGATATAGCGCAGATAATTCTATCAAAGAGATTTGGAATGTAAATCAATTCATTTGAAGAAATATGAACATTTGGGTGGATGATTTTACCAAATTTATGAAAAGGGTTGTGTTATCAATAATAGAACTTACACTAATATTTCAGAAATTCAAATGAGTATCAAGTAAGCTAGGAGTGCGGGGATTGGAAATTTATGTCATTACAGGTAATTGTATTTCTCTATAGTGATAAACACTTCTGGATAGGCTGGGTAATCTTCAATGACACTAATCTTATTTTGATCTCATATCATTGTTTCATAGAATCTCCTTTCGGTCTCATCTATGAGCATAACTAAAAAACTCAATACCTTATAGTATTCTCCCTTTTGATGCAAAAATAATATAAAAAAATCCGACCCATAATCTCTTTTTCAAGAAAATTACATACATCAAACCTAAATTGCAAGTACCGAAGTAATTACACACTCCAATTAATCTCTTTCGAGGATAAATTGGGGATCAAAAGTAGGAATTATGTTTACAAACTTAAACCATAAATTAACCCCATGCTAATTATCCCAAATCCATGTATGAATAGCAAGAAAATAGAGCATAACACAATACCACTACATTATATCAACATCCAACCCCATAATTGCACCCCTAGACTTTGTGGTTTTAGCCACCCATCACAAAGTGTAAATAAATTATACCTTTAATGAAAGTAACCATGGGTAATATGAATTTAAGAAATTATAATCGATACCCACTTTGAATTAAACTTTAAATTGTCGATTTCAAGAGCAAAGTTGAAAATCCCAAAACTAAAAGTGTTTTTAAAAATTTAAATTGTATCTATTTAAAACTCTAGAGAAAAAGTGTTTAGACTAGGTTTTTTTCCAAGATTCAAAACCTAATTTGTCTCCCTTTGGGCTATTTATAGTTTCCCAATTTTTGGCCCAAATTTCACTACACGACAATTTCGACAATGTTAGTCGTGCTCATCGAGCATATTCTGTGGATTATCATTTGATCCTTAGGTCGCCTTTCTCTTGCTTTAGGCTTAAGGTGTTTGAACCTCTGTCAATGAGCTCGTTCGAGTCTTCTTTTCACATTCGGTAGATCACCTAGTACAACCTTTGTGCACCTTATAGACCTTCAATTTTTCTCCAAGTTCTGTCACCTTCTGCGATAGTCATCTTGTTCGCTCTTTGCATTTAGTGAGTCGCCATTCCTCTATGAGTTTGCCAACCTCCCTCAATTAATTCAAGTATTGAGCACTGTTAATTTTTGGCGAGGATGTGCTCATTTGGATATTCACCCTTATTGTTAGGCCATCAACAATGTGGAGATTACACTTCTTTTCATATTGATGGCCATTCATTCAAACATTCATCATTGCCTTGCCCCTTATCCTTTATAACTGCAAATCAACAAAATATCATTAGAATAAGACATAATTAGGCATTGAGGACACTAATTGTTGAACAAAATATGCCTCAATTGAATGTACATCTATTAGTCATAAAAACCCCCAACTTAAACTTTTGCTTGTCCTTAAGTAAATAAAGAACCCGATTAGTTCAATAAGTGTGTCTACAATACTTTTCAATGAGATCTAACATGCAAGTGTCATTACAAGAATAATCTTAATAACACGCTACACTCAATAAATATAAAAAAACTTCATATGATAACTAGCCGGTATCAAAGCAATTTCAAACTCACTATAGCTTCTTTTATAATGCAATACCATGTTCCAACAAATGCATTCAAGTGCCCTCACATCAAGAATGATTCCATTCTCTCACAAAGCAAATCAATAAAGAAGTAAGGAATCAATACAACTCCCACTCTCCCAAAAAAGAAATACATGGAGGCTTCATCCCATAGGTTTGCCCATATTAACCCATCATCATGTACCCTAGTTCAAGCAAGCTATCAAGGGTATTTTAGGCTTTGTAATGGGGTTGAGGGTTAAGGTATAATCAATTTCGCTCAGTGACTTTACCTTTTCAATGCATTGTTGCATTCATATTCACCTCTTCTCAAGTTCTTTCATTTTTTTTAATTTGATAACTCAAAATTTGACTTGTCAATCATTTTATTGGAAACCCTTTTTATATCACCAAACTCTATTTGTCATTTAAATTTTTCAGATGTTGTTCATCACAATCTTTTTTTTTTCTCCAGATGTTAAGGTATAAGCATTGTTCCTTCTTTTTGTAACACACTTCAAAGTTGAGTATCTTTTCATATTTCTTTGTTTTTTTCTTGGTTCTCCCTCCTCCTTCCATTCCACTCCACCAACTTTGGTTTTTGGCCGAAGTTAGCAATTCAAACAAACCAATGCTTCGAAATTGATTTTGGGAGAGAAGTTAGGGGCAATTTAGTTGAAGAGATTTCAATATGGTTGTCAATAATTGGTTTAGGCTCAAATGGTGCCAAAATGGTTGCACACCCTCACAAGGTAGTAACAAAAAATATGGAAGTTTGGGTTCACTCTCAATATTTCTACCCACTATCATTCCTTACACTTACCAATACTAGACAATTGTACTAACACGGAAAATTTTAGGATTTCACAAGCATGCTTCCAAGTAAAACCTCACCACACACGACACTTCAAACATAATCATTTAGCACAACCCAAAAAGATCATAAGGTTACATGTTATGTTCATTGCAAGACTCACATCAAAACTCATATTGTCAAATCAAGAATAAAATAAGATCACTCAAAAGTGAAACACATTGATTTCTTCCTTGCAACACAAACACTAGACACTGTGATCATTATAAGTACTATTCAAGACATAGATACTGAGACAATCGATCCTCAAATTAATATCAATGAAAACTCAAGTATTTTATGATTTCAAAGAGTCATGGGGTAAAAGAAAATTGCGAAAGAGACCAAATGAGATAAACCAATCAAACCACTATAATAGAAACAACCAAAATAATATAATCGTCCAAAAAAAAAGAATGAAACAAAATACAATAAAAGTGAAATAATGGCACAACTGCTCTCACCCTCACCAAACTAGTAAAAACATTGTCCTCAATGTGAAATAAAGTAAAAGAATACAGGAGGAGTGGTAAAAACACCCTTATATGGCTATGCCTATAGAGTGCTCTCATTAGGAGTCTCGAGAGGAGTGGTATCATCCTGGCCATCAATGCCTGACAATATGATTACTAGGGGAGAAACCTGGGAATCCGCGCTTGGCATATCAATAGGAGGAATGATGTAGTCTGCACAAACATCACTGGTACATACTACAGAGGTCTCCAGAATGGATCTCTCAAAAGTAGCATGGACCATCGTCTCCTTCATATCTTGCAGCTCAGTCAGTGTCATTGATATCCGTTGCTCATCCTTCTCTCTTTTATGCTCCTACTCATCACTCTTCTCAGCCAAATCATCATTGGCCCTACCATCCCCTCTCATATCACCTATATCACCAGTCGTACCATCAACACTCTCCACACCACCTCCACTCGGCTACACAATCTAACTCTGAGTAGGGTCACCACTAAGCACAACCAAGGTAAAAAACATAGGCTTATTAGGTAGGGGAACCCTGACCCATAACATCGATATAACCGTAGAAGGTAAGTGGTCAACATTAACCCTCAAAGCAACAAACTCACCCATCACTAAAGATAACCCATCTAAACTACCCTCAGCCTTCTCACGAGGGTCTAACCTAGCAATAAGGTTATCTAACCTCACACCATATGACTCAATAGAGTCCTCACACAGAGTCAACATAATCCTTAGTGGAGTAAAAAAACCTCAATAGCCCAATCAATAGTATTGGGAAAATCTGTCTCAAACCTCGTAGTCCTTACATCCACAAATCGAGCAAGATTTCCAATTTGATAAATCATGGCCTAGGTCAAGGGTGAATGGGATATAGCAACGTGGGAAGGTGGAACAACAGTATTGGAAGTAGAGGGTACTAAGAAAATTTAGGGTATACTTGACTACTCCAAAAAAAGAGCGGATGGAGTGTCCTAAGCAACAAGTGTGGCAGGATCAACCACAGGCGTAGTATCTGGTGGTGGCGGCTTCCTCCTAGCTGCATCAACCTCAATCCTCCAAATTTCATTGGAGGAGGCTGGGGTGATCCTAACATCTATCTTCCCTTAAAATGGAAATCGTTCATTTTCACACAACTCTGTAATCAAGACCCAAAATGGAAACAAATTTTTCTCTTGACTAGCCCTCAACATCATTTGTTTAAAAATAATTTTCCCCACATGCATTTTCTCTCTATCAATGATTGTACCCACTGACAACACCTTTGGATTTCGAAGGATGAAATTGTTCTATGACGACAGAATATTATTGCTAATCTATCCAAACCATTACCAGGTCATAAAATTCTAGTCCTCTTCTCTATTCTAGAACAATCAGTCATCCAATGAGGAGAAATTTCGGAGATAAGCAGTGCCAACAAATCCTTGATATATTCAAGGTCATGACGCATATGCAATATAAATATGTTAGTTTGATTTAATAGGGTGCTTAAAACACTCTTGATGGTACCTGCATGACATTGTACCATTTTGCCAAGTACTTCAAATTCCTTTAAGGGTTTCCACACAATGCCATTTTGCTTCTTCGGCAGAGTTTGTGCTTTTTGCTTCTTATCGTGATCAACGACACTAACTACGGTTCAAGTGTCTACGATCGTCAATAATATAGTAACCCAACCAAGGGTTGGGGTCGTGTCCCAAGGGAGTGGTTTTGAGAATTAATAGAAAAATAAAATCTAGTTCTAATTAGTCGTAGCTAAAGAAATTAACGATTAAAAACATTGTAAATCAAAGGGGAGACACAAAAGTGTCAAATATCAATTTGGGGTTTTTGTCACAAGTAAGTAAAAACAACAAAATTAACAAGAAAATCAAGTATGAGGAAGAGTTCTTGGGGTGTGATTGCAATACAAGTTGAGATAAATGGTTGGGTACATGCTTTCGATAGGAAATTTGCAACATAATAGTGACTAGGCTAAGCTTTAGATGAAAATAAGTTCCCTCTCGAGAAACTTACCCCGTTTCAAATGTGTTCCTCTAGGACACCCATTTGTCGCATGAAGACCAGCCTACGCCTTACCCTACTCACTCTCTTGAGCTGAGTGTTAGGATATGGGACTAGGGCTCACCCTCTCGGGCTGAACCTCATGTTGACCCACTCTTTAGGCCATCAGTCTACTGGTTTTTGTTTCGCGACCTCCCTCTCGGGCAAGCCGAAAACACATGGATGGCTTTGTATTTGCAACTACAATCCCATTAAATTAAACCATAACCACTAGGTGAAATCATCATTAAAATATATCTAGCCTATTAGTAAGAAAGACCCAACAATAATATCAACACATATTTGCTAAATCACACCCCAAGAATGGGGTTTTTAGCCACACATCAAGAAACAACAAAATTCACCTAAAATGATAGTGAAATCAAATGGGTATAAGAAATTAAACCTTGATTTAAGCAAACAAAGAAGAATGGAGAAGACCCACTTGCAACTTGGGGAAGATGAACTCGTTTGTTCAAGTTTCCAAAACCCTCTCCAAACTTGAGAGTAAAAAGTACTAAAAAGTTATATTATCTAAAATTTGATACTAAAAAATAATGCTAAAAAAACTCCTTAGCTATACTCTCAACGAGTATTTATAATTTTAAAAAATATGTGCTTCGGCGGATAGTTCGGCGACATTAGTCGTAATTGCTGATCAACTCGGTGATTCGGCTTTTGGGGTAGTTCATCGCCGTCTTGCATCATCATTTGGCATCGTCGTACTCTGTGTCAATGGGTGACATAGTACTGCGTCGCAGACCTTCTCGGCGATGCGCCGACTTCTCCCTTTTTTCGCCGACTTGATCATTTCCTTCAGGGCTCAGCACGCTGGAACAAACGGCGAAGTGAGACCCTTTGGCGATTCACCAAGTGAACTCGGCGATCCTCATGCCTTTATTTTCTTGTTCTTTTCAGCCTTTTTAGTTCCTTTTTGCGAAGTAGCGTCCATGCTTTCCTTCAAACTTCAATTACTTGAAACTTAAGCATTTTCATCAGATATTGAAATAGAATAAGCATTTTAGGACACTATTTCTATTAGAATAAAGCTCTAAATGTGTCCAATTTGTGGACTCATCAACACCCCCAACTTAAACTTTTGCTTGTCCTCAAGCAAACTAAAGTTCAGTCGTTCAAAAAGGAGGTGTCTCAAACAGTGCTACACAAGACTCAATCATAAATGCACACAACAAAACATCAAACTACCTATGCACAACTTCAATTGTGTACTCAAAGATTCAAGTTGTGACACACCATCACCAAAGATTCTCATGCTCGCATTACTTGCTACAAATGCAAGTTCAAGCCCAACAAATGTATCTAAATACCCTCACACAAAGAATGATTCCATATTCACACACATGACTTAATCAATTTAAGATCAGGAATCAGACGCAACGCTCACACTCAAAGGAGGAACATAATGCATGTTTTCACCCATAAGTTTTCCTTTATTTTCCAATCGACTTTCTGTTCGGCTTTCTCAAGATTAAAAAGGTCTTTTCAAGGCTTGTAATGGGGATGAGTGCAAAGGTATGGTCATTTAGGCTCTTTGACTTCATCATCCTCGTGAGATGTGGTGTTCTCAAAACGTCCTTTTTCCTTCCCCTATACTTTTTATTCGAGTGCTTCTAAGTCATCCTTTCATTCACTTTCCATGTATTGCTTGGAAACCCGATTCCTTTTGCACTTCTATTCCAAAATTATTATTATATATATATATATATTTTTTTTTTTTGGAGGGTTTCCATTTTGTTTTGCAATACCATGGGTTAGAGAGACTTTTTCTTGCACTTCTTGACTTCTCCTTTTCATTTTCACCACACCCCAAACTTAAACTTTTGGCCTAATTTGGCTATTCACTAAATCACAACTCAAGAGGATTATAGGTAGTGGGGTTAAGTAAGGTCTAGGGTTCATCAAGGTTCTTCCAAAGAACGGTAAGGCTCAAGTGGTGCTCAAAAGAGTTTCACACGCTCACGGGTAGGCCACAAAAGAGGTATATGACAAATTTGGCTCACGCTCTTTAAAGTTGCCTAAGATCATATCAAGAGGACACCTTTCTAAGTCAATCAGACTAACAGGGTAAATTCTGGGTTTATTCATGCATGGTTCAGAGTAAGCTAATCACACAAGGCATCGACATTTAAGTCAAATAAGACTACACACTATCGCTAGTGTTCAAAGGTCATTACACGAGAATCAATTCGATAAATGGCTAATCACAACAAGATGCAAAGAGTTCACATATTGTCTATGCAACTTTGTTTGGTCTCGCCGTAGCCACACATTCGTGTTTGTTCAATTTTGAGCACTATTCAAGTTATCAGTATTGATAAGAACCGAGACTTAAATTTTTGCTAAAGAACAACCACTTTCAACACATGCGGTGGCGAATATTATTCGTTTTTTTTTTTTTGGAAAGGATCAAAATCATTTTTGCAATTTAAAACAAGAGAAAGTCATGAGGTCAAACATCCACAGAAAGCTATGTAAAAGTAATTTTAAATAGAAAAACCCAAATATATACAAAACACGAATCACAAATAGCACACAAAAGGTGAGCCTCACCCCACCACAAATAAAAGCAATTTATCCTCAAATGCAATTAAGGCATAATCAGTAAGGCTAAATAAAAAAAGACAGAGAGAGGTAAAGAAATGTCCTATCTATGCAGTCTCTCTTCATCTGTCAGGGCGACATAGTCCTTATGCGGCTTTAGATGTAGACCTTCCAAAGATTTAACATTAAAATGAAGGCAAGGTGGGAACGTCAACCTAGTCGTTGAGTGATTCAGCAAGCTCTGTAAAGACTCTCTATACAACCCAACACGCTTATTTTCAATCCACTTCGTTGAATGCTTCACAACCGCCTTGTTTTAGCTTTACTCGAGTGCCGTCCAATTCCTGCGTATTTGGCGATATCAGTTTGAATCGCCGAATCAGTTGGCGTGTCACCGATTAATCACTTGTTTCACCGAGTTTTATAGAACTTTTCAGTAAACCTGGGAGTTCAAACGGCGGTTGCCAACTAGATCGCCAACAGAGTCGGCGATGCGCCAATAAGTTCACATGCTCGCCGAGTTTTACATGCTTCAATTTTCGCATTTTGACCTATACCACAACACATCATTATTTTACCAATATGTAAATATAAAATATTAAGGGATTTTGGGTTGCCTCCCAAACAGCGCCTTAGTTAACGTTGCGGCATGATGTGAGTCAGCAACTATTCTTCATTTTTGGAATCGCCCATGTTGTAATTAGGCGAGTCCTCAGCGAAGGGTGGGTATTGACCTGATATCAAATGGCCAATTTGAGCATCCTGCAACTGGATGGTCATGGAGTGAGATGATGACGCTTCATTTAGCATTTTGATGTTATCCTTCATCTCATTCAACATCTTTTCGTGTGCCTCAATTTTTTGTTGAATGAGTGACAGAGCGTCATAATCCTGCACACCTCTCTACTTCTTCCCATGTTACACTCTCAAAGGGAGGAGTGCTTTTCTTTTCCCACGACTGGTACTTCAAATTCTGTGACTCGGGTGGATAGTGTACCACCTAAGAAATCAGACCGAGAAAAAAATTCAGAAAATTAGAAGCTACGGGCACCACCTACGGACCGTGGGATGACTTACGATCCGTGCTGGTGGTCCGTAGATGGACACTGCAACCTAGCTCAGAAAAATCGGCTAAGTCTCGACCCACGGACAGACCCACGGTCCGGAGGTCAGACCACGGTCTGTGGTCTGTGTCCGTGGATCAAGACCTCCTTTACCCAGCCTCAGACATGAACTACGGTCGACCAACACGTACCGTCATTCGATCCACGGTCCGTAGGTCTGACCGTAGGTAAGGGTCAACAGTCAGTTAGCTAAAAATTGTTGATGGGTCAACTTTAGATGGTCATAACTTTTAGCACAAAAGGAATTATGTGTGCCATGACCTATTATATGATATTTAATTGAATCCTCTTTCCAACGCTACTGAGTTTGCTAAAATCCGACCTCCGAGTAAAAGGTTATGCTCATTTTAGTGAAGGCCTGTCGAACAGACCTGATTGACGGACCCAACCTACGGACCGTCGATTGACCTACGGCCCGTAGGTCCAGTCCGTCGGTCACTCCGACAACAATTATGTTAGGGATCTTTTGGTCTTTTCTTAATTCGTTTAACCCCTAAGATACGTTGTTTAAACTCTAAATCATGAGATTTTAATCAGTTTAAGCCTAGGAACATAATTAGAACTTACCTAAGTCAAATCATTAATCAAACTTAGAAGAATTAGAACGCTAAGAGGAGAAAAGAGGTCAAGAACCCTAGTTCAAGAACGCAACAAGTTTCCTTCAGTTCCAGCCCCGAAATCAAAAGATTTCTCCGTGGAATTCGTTAACAGGTATGTGGGATCTCACTAGTGGGTTCCTTTCACCCATTAGGTCCCTAGAAAGCAGTCAGTTTCTTGATTCCCTTATTATGAATAAACCTATGGTTTCTAGAATTACAACTGATCATCATGAATTAGTTATTAACATGTTCCAAATCAGATTATCATGTTATTGCTCAGTTTATTGCATGAATTTCAGAACCCTAGCTATGTATTTCTTTAGTTCTTGAATTACACATGCTAGGTCAGATATTTCAGTTATT